>JAVIWC010000469.1:0-19156 GCA_031894815.1 Creontiades dilutus | reverse complement strand
CCTACTCCAACAACATTCTGACTGTGGCAAGTGAAAGTTGATCGCACCTGTTGACAATTAGTGTAGTTGTTAGAAGTTCGTTGACAACATTTTGGTTCAACCAGTTTCAATTGATTTGTGGCCTGTAAAGGCGGTGAAAGGCTATAACCTCACCCCCTACAACATCCAGCCAGTAGCCCCTTAAATTGTAGGGAGTGAGATCTGCTTGTAGCAAGAGAGATTTTGCAAGGAAACTTTAGTATTAGCGGTAGCTAAAATTAAGCTAATTTGTGCTGATCCACTCACATAAATTGAAAGACTTGAGCGGCGATTCCTATAGAGGTTGGAGGCTCAAGAGAGGAAAAAATAGTATAAACCTCTCTCCCTACATCCGTTTTTTTTTAATGGCGTATCAGCAGTACGGTGACCCATCATATTGATGAAAAAACATTTTTCTTTTAATGTCAAATAAAGATTTTACAACCATTTTAAATTCGAACCTACTTCCAGATCACTCTATATTTCCTTTTCAAAATTTGTTGGAGAGATGGGCAAATTCGTATTCGTAAATACGAATACGAATCTGATTCACATCACCCTAAGGTGTGAATCCGAATACGAATCAATTCATATTCACAAGTGTAAATACGAATGGATTTATATTTGCAATTGTGAATACGAATACGAATCTCAGATTCACACCTATGAATACGAATACGAATCAATTCAGATTCACATCTATGAATACGAATCTACCCAGATTCACATCTGTAAATACGAATCTACTCAGATTCACACTTTGATTCACTAGATTCACATTTTGATTCACTGGATTCACAATTTGATTCACCGAAAATTCAACTCAAAACGCCAATCCAAAGTCGGAAAATACCCCAAAATAATTAAATTAATAAATAATTAAATAAATGGGCAATAAACCAGGAGATTTCCGAGCATCGAAGGTGAATTGGGGTAACAGGCGTTCTCGCTGAACTTCCTTCGCTGTATCTACTCCCAAAAATAGCCAGTCATGCAGATTCATTCGAAATGAGCGAATTTATTCAGATAACCTGTGGGGAAAAAACGGTGGCTGGCTGTTTTCTTTGAAAATTTGCTAAAAAGTAAGTATTAGGAAAGAAAGTACGAGTGGACTTGAGAAATGTATGTGTACCTGTTCATTATAAGATGATTGCTTCCGAAAAAAGAACCAAATAGAAAACTGCATAACGCGGAATTGAAAACCCATAAAGCGATTATTACTTATTATCATTAATTTACTTAATATAAATTAACGATAATAAAACGAAAACGTAACGTAACGAAAAAATAACGTCAACATAATTGCTAACGAATCAATTACACGTTTCCGTAGAACATTCATGATTTTATGTTGATAAAGTTTTGCTGAGTTGACTTTTTCTTTGAAATTCACGGCCGTAAAATGATTCCAAGTATCACCCACCTTTGTGCACTCACTTATGAATATCATTTTGCTGGTAATTGATTCCTGATGGGACCCGGTAAGATATGCATTTTTGTTCAAATTGGGAAATTGAACGTCAACATGATTGTGACTGCCAATACAAAATGGTTACCTATACAGAAGGGTTATTTGTACAAAAGCTGTTAGTTAGCTATACAGAAAAATAATTTACTGGTGGGTCGAGGACCATTCTTTAGCCAGCTCTCTCACTTAATTTAAAGTGCCCTTTAAGGGTTGTCAAAGTTTCGTAAAATCCCTAAAACCTCAAAAAAAGTCAAGGCGGCCTAAATTTGGACTTTTCTTGAAGAAATTTCCATGAGGGATCGAATGATCCCCTCCCCAGGTCCGTAGCTCAAACCATTCCCGATGTATGGCCCGATTTATGGTGCCAACATTTGCATCCAAATTCACTAGGTACATCACTAGGTTACTGCAATCAAAACAAACACAAGAGTTTTTTTTTTTTTTTTTTTTTTTTAATCGCCAAACCCAGCGATGTAGTGAATGTAGATACTGGAGTGAACTCCTAAAAGGAATTATAGCCGATACACGGGTTGAAGCATTCTGATATGCCTGCTCCGTCTTACGAAATTTAAAATTTTCAAATAGAATATTTTTCCATTGTAATCGCTCTTGAAAAACGCTGCTAATTCTTTCACTGGGATTTATTATTCAATGATTCATGATTTGAATTTCTACTATGCTTTGGAGTGTACGTGTTTCACAGGTGATAGAGCGATTATTGAATTTCAGGAGATACACATAGAGCACGTAAATCGGTTCTAAAAAAAAAAAAAATACCTATTTGGATTGATCAGTTGATCATATTTGTGTGCCTCCTGAAATTCAATAATCGCTCTACCACCTGTGACAACTTACCACACTCCAAAACTTAGTAGAAATTCAAATCATGAATCATTGAATAATAAACCCCAGTGAAAGAATTTGCAGCGTTTTTTCACTTTCTTACGTTTCAGTAAGAATAATAACTATTTACTAATAACAACGGCTGCTTTCTATGTAGTTTTCGATCATTTGAATTGTAAATTAATGATAATAAGTAATAATCGCTTTATGGGTTTTCAATTCCGCGTTATGCAGTTTTCTATTTGGTTCTTTTTTCGGAAGCAATCATTTTATATACATCATGGCAGCATTCAAATTCCTTGCAATGAATAGGTACACATACATTTCTCAAGTCCACTCGTACTTTCTTTCCTAATACTTACTTTTTAGCAAATTTTCAAAGAAAACAGCCAGCCACCGTTTTTTCCCCGCAGGTTATCTGAATAAATTCGCTCATTTCGAATGAATCTGCATGACTGGCTATTTTTGGGAGTAGATACAGCGAAGGAAGTTCAGCGAGAACGCCTGTTACCCCAATTCACCTTCGATGCTCGGAAATCTCCTGGTTTATTGCCCATTTATTTAATTATTTATTAATTTAATTATTTTGGGGTATTTTCCGACTTTGGATTGGCGTTTTGAGTTGAATTTTCGGTGAATCAAATTGTGAATCCAGTGAATCAAAATGTGAATCTAGTGAATCAAAGTGTGAATCTGAGTAGATTCGTATTTACAGATGTGAATCTGGGTAGATTCGTATTCATAGATGTGAATCTGAATTGATTCGTATTCGTATTCATAGGTGTGAATCTGAGATTCGTATTCGTATTCACAATTGCAAATATAAATCCATTCGTATTTACACTTGTGAATATGAATTGATTCGTATTCGGATTCACACCTTAGGGTGATGTGAATCAGATTCGTATTCGTATTTACGAATACGAATTTGAATGAATGAGAATTTATTTCCATAAAATTACACAATGGAACAAACAACAGAAGTATACATTAGGAGATTAAAAGATATATATATACTCAAATCTTAAATATTGGAAATTACCCCACGCTGTGGAACAACGTTCCGTGTTGCGTGGGGGAGTCAAAAATCAACAAAGAAAAAAAAAATCAACTATTACATTGCGGAAAATTAAAATTAACCTTACTCACAGGAAATTCAATACAAAAGCCCATTATAAGTAAATATAAATATATATAATAAAAATAAATTTAATGTCTGTATATGCTTATGAAAAATTGTTCCAAATTACACGCCCCTACTTGGATTAACCAGGTGAATATAAGTTTTTTATATTGGCTTCGGGAGTATTGGGTAGGAGACTGCAAATTTAGGTTTACATTCCTTAAGAGAATGGGGAGGCTGAAATAAATGTGTCTCTGGCTGGTTATTAAATTTGAGACGACGGTAGGGAAGGTGGATACAACTGAGGGACGCAGGGCGTAATGTTGCAATTGTCGATCGATACTGAAATAATCGGTATGTTTGTGGTAGAAGCATA
Source organism: Creontiades dilutus (assembly GCA_031894815.1). Lineage (NCBI taxonomy): Eukaryota > Metazoa > Arthropoda > Insecta > Hemiptera > Miridae > Creontiades > Creontiades dilutus. The sequence continues at coordinate 15,328 of JAVIWC010000469.1, read as the reverse complement.
GGGCAGCCTTTAGATACAACTGATCCAGGGAGAACACCGGTAGCTCGCGAAAAAGCTGATCTGAAGGAAATCTGGGGGGCTTACGGAAAAGTACTTTTAATATGGCTCGCTGCATTACTTTCAGTGAACAGAGGACAGAGGACGAAGCTCCTCCCCAGGATATGATTCCAAACGAGAGGATGCTTTGTACCAACGATCTGTATACACTAACTCTCAGCTGGATGTGAAGATGACGACGTAAAGCATAAAAGACATAAATAAACTTTTTTAACTTTTTTACCAGGGAGGAAACATGTACGTTCCATCTCAGACTATCGTCCAACCATACTCCCAAGTACCTCATGCTCTGAACACGCTCCAGTGAAGGACACGAGCACACAGTGGGGTCACTACATTTGTGCAACCATATAGAATGGTTGTCTACCTCGTCTCTTTTTGAGCGCGAATAACACATATACTTGGTTTTACTTATGTTGAGTCTCAAGGAGTGAAGTGACAACCACTTATACAGGATATTCATACCTTCGTTGGCTTTTAAAAAAGAAGACGACAGATTTCCGGCTTGGGTTGCAATTTGGCAGTAATGGGGTCGCAAGGTAATTTAGATTCGGTTGTCACAATCATTACACGTATCTGAAGCCATTCGTAAACTTCTTTGAATTTGGAGAATTGAAGCTTTTCAGAAAACATGAGGATAATTTCGTATAATGAACAGACTCTGCGCTGCATGACAGCAAGGATAATGTAGTACTTGGTTTTGGGGATGAAACCTATTGAGAATCTGAGAGACCGCGTTCCGGTAAAAAGCAAATTGGAGTCAAAATTTGCTGAAGATTTTAAAAAATTTAAAAAATTCACTTTTTGATGGATGCGCAGTAAACTGAACCAAATGCAATGAAATTCATTTAGAAAACTGCTACAGTCTAATTCACACAAATAGTGAAAACTACAACGAATTGAGAGAAAAACTCCATAGTGACACGTGCAGAACTACTAACAAACCACGGTAGCCAACTTTTTTTTCAAAAAAACCCCTGAGCAAGAAATAAAAATCCCTAAAAACCCTAAATCCATTTTGAAAATCCCTAGAAAACCCCCGAAGGCATACGTACCTCTTTGTATCATCATAGCCTGGATTGAGGAGCAGTGCGAATTTGGCGGAATATCAGAACAGGAGAATTAATGCACATACATCATGCTGAATATATTGTTTTAATGAGCAAAAACTACAGATAAAACCAGGTATCCACTCCATACTACAACCTACTTCTAGTATTATAACGAGATAATTATTTGAAGAATGAGATCATGCGAAGGTATATGGTTTTAACAGCAAAAACTACAGATATAACTAGGTGTCAACTCCATTCTGTAACCTACCTACTTCAAATCTAAAATACTATTACCTACACCCAGAGTTGAGATGTAATCATTACTTTGAGGAATGAATAATTTTCCGATTACTTTCATTGTAATGACGTATATTTGGCATAGTAACAATTTCAGTAAACAGGAGATTGAAGATCCGAAGTTTTGGGGTTGAAATTACTCCAGAAGTAATCGCAATTACCATTCCAATTACTGTAATGCTAATCGTTAAAACGATTACATTTTCCGATTGCAAATAATGGTAATCGAAAAAACGATTACGATTACTTGTAATCGGAAAAAGTAATCGTCATTCCGATTACTTTTAATTAATTTCGAGTTTAAGTAATTAATTCCTTACAAAAAAACAAGTCGATTTAAAAGGGAAAACACTTTTTACAAAAAATAACGATTTCCCAAACCGGGTCCATTCCATGGGCGATGTATTCTTACAGGTTTGATGCGTTCAAGACGCAAGGTTCAAAGAAAAATTACAATCTAGGTTAAATACTCTCAAACATTTTATAACAATAACAATCTGCCCGGAGAGTCTCTCATCTGTATTATACGATATTAAATAGAGAACATTGTGGCATCAAATTCGCATTCTACCAATGCAGTAATCGGATTAAAAAATGTAATCAAATTACCAGTACTCCATTCGACCAGTGCCACTATTCGATTCAGCGTACGAAACACCCTCCGTACCATCACTGAGCTCGTCCCAACTTCCAAAGTTTCGATTTCGTCATTTTCCATGTAAATCACCCGATTTTTCTCGAAAAGCTCATGTTTTTCAGCATTCAAACTCAATTTCCTCCCCAGGAAAATTTTTTAAGGACAAAATTGACTATTGGTTCTCATAGGTTCTCATAGTTCAATTTCCGATTGAAAAAACTCTAGGTTTCCCAAATTAAGTAAAATTAGCTTTTCAGAGAGCTTATTTATGTCTCAAACCTCACTTTTCGGGAAAGGTGAGGCATCAATCCGAAAGGAAATTTACTGTTCTTTCCAACGGTGTACTCAGATTTGAGATTATCTTGTAAATTGAGGGAGTTAGGTATAGCAATTTATAGGAGATAAGGCTGAAAACACGAAAAAAATCTTAGATCGTAAATAACTCAAAAACGAAGCCTCTAAAAAAAAATTGCTAAGAGGCAAAAGTTGTTGCAAATTAGTTGTAGAATCGACCCTTTCAGTACGTCAGACCTGTTTTGTTGACACCCTGTATATTTAAAACCAACAGTCCAAAAAATAAATTCAAAAATCTAAATCACAGTCCAGGTCCAATGTGTCCGCTATCGCGCTGTCCATTTCGCTATTGATGTGATCATACAACTGTTCATTGAACAACGAGATCATCTCCTCCGTGGGTACAAAATTAACGCAAGAGATGCCCTCATTTCGGAGAAAATATCTCACCATCAGAATGCTCTGTATAACATCAACAGAAAGCCTGATCCTTAACTTGTTTCTGATATTGTTATAAATGGAAAAACATCTCTCAACGAACGCATTGGAAATTGGTAAGGACATGAGGGAAAGTGCAAATGACGATGTCTGAATCGGAGGGTTGTTGGCGCTATCAACTCTCGATGCTGGAGTTGTTGGGATGCACTTTCAGCGACCACTGTCTTTGTATCATCGGCTGATGACCAACTACAAAAACATTGGGCAGATAAAATCCCTTAATTCTCGCTTACTAGCAAAAAAAAAAAAAAAACATTTCTCCCCCTAAAAAACCCTAAATTTAGGGGGGGAAACACCAACTTGGCAACCGTGTAACAAACCCTGAGCACACCTCTAAACAACAGGAGATCTAATTCATCGATTAAGTTTGCAATGTGCAAGGATTATCACGATTAGTTGAGAGATTTTATCAAAAGAGAATTTATCAAAAATTACTTTGGTAGACTCCAAATAAACATTTTCTTTTTTCGAATAGTGAAGAAATGGCAAAAGTAAGCTCGACGAATGAACACATTCTCCGTAACGAACAGTACACGTTTCGTAAGGTGTTCTATTTGTTGAATGTCAGTATCAGCGGAGGATGTTCACTAGGTCAGTCTCGTATTAGCGCGTGGCTCCTCGAAATCGTTGTTTTATCAGCCGAGGACCTCCGCTGATAAAACAGCGACAAGATGGTGCGGGAGGCCACTGAAAGTTAAACAGTTAGTTACATTAAAGTTAACAAGAAGTGGTTTCGCCGAAAGGGGGGCGTTAAGGAGCGAATATCTCTCCCTTCCGACAGAGGAAAACCAGCTGAGGAAAACCCCTGTGGTCCATCTCTACCTCTCATCAACTCACGTGATATTTCCGAACTTGCTAAGTTTGGAGAGTCATGTTTCGTGACGATAAAAGTCAAAAACTGGTACATTTTTGTAAATTTTACATAAGATAAGGAACCTTTTACAATCGTTTCTCCGTTTAAACGTTACATCCTGAAATAGGCAAACAAAACCGTAAAATTTTCTACTTTTGTGAGGTTTTTGAAGGCAGCTCACGTCAAGTTGGATATTGTATGTCAGTTTTAAATACTTGTCCCAATACAGGACTTGATTTTCTCTATTGCTGCCCATGTTAATTGAAGCATCTACTGCTGTGTTTCAGCCGGTCAGCCTCTAGCTGGTGGCTCCGGGAAATCTGTTTTATCAGCCGAGGTTGCTGGACGAATAAGGACCACTTCTGATATAACAGCGACGGGAGGGCGGAGGTTAGGCGACTGAGTGATTACATGGAAGTTAACGAGAGGTGGCACCGAAAAAGGGGAAGTTAAGGGCAAACAACCCTCCCCACACAACCGTGAAATGTCCAAATTTGTCAACGATGGACCGTCATTTTAAAAAATGAACAGATTCTGGTAAACTTTACAGTACATGAAGAGCCGATGTTTCTCTATTAAAATAGTTTCTATATCCATAAGACCAACAAAAACTACAATTTGCTCCTTATTGAGAACCTCAAATGCTTTGCCCATGACACCCCGTTTTGGCCTTTTTCTTACTTTATTTACTACATATAGAGTTGAATATTGTGTGTCTAAATATTCGCGCCAATGCTTAGCTTTTGTTAATTGAAGCATCTCCTTCGACTGTTGTGTTCCTCTTTAGGACCGATACTATTTCAGATACGGAAGGAAAAGGGCAGTAGGGGTGTCACTTGGTCAGCCTCTTATTAGCGGGTGGCTCCGGGAAATCGCTGTTTTATCAGCCGAGGTCGTTAGCGGAATAGAGACCACCGCTGATAAAACAGCGAAAGGGGGGGGGGGTTAGGCCACTGAGTGATTATATTAAAGTTAACAAGAGGTGGCACCGCGGAAGGGGGACGTTAAGGGGCGAATGTCCCACCTCCCCTCTCCTCCGAAAAGTCCCCGGAGGGGAACACGTACCCCCACCCCTTCATCCACTCACATGAAATGTCCGAACTTGTTAACAAACTTCATTAAAGTTGCGATAACAGCGAGCCCTTCACCCCCTCGAATAGGGGTGGACTCTTCCCATCTCACTCCCTCTCGCACCCTCACCTCGTTTTCTCTCTCTCTCCCCCCATCTCTTTCTCACTCCCTCTCATCGCCCTGTATCTTTCTCTCTCACCTTCTCCCACTATTTTCCCCTTCCCATAACACGACTCCGACCGCAGATTCCCGACCCTAAATGCGATACATACAAATGGCGGTTTTAAATTTAAATGCGTTTTTGTCGCATCTCTATACCGCAGTTAGCTGAGTTTGCGGGCTGGACAATTTTATTTAACCATCAAGCCGGTAAATCTGCCTCGCCTTCCCCAATTAAGTTCTTCTTTCATATCCAAAATACCTTCATATCCTTTCTTTCGTCTATCTACACAGATTCTTCAATAAACTCGCCCTTCAATGAAGGAATTCAGGAAAGTAGAACTTACAAGCACATTATCAAGCTTGCTTACCAAACGATTCAAATGATATCGATTGATATTAATACACCAATTCTGGCATCGGAATAGATATCGACTCTCAAATAAAGTGCCGATGGAAAACAGTATTTTCAGAGAGATATGTTTCAGGTGATTATTGAATGTAATACAAAACTGTTTTACAGGTGATTCCTAAACTGAGGGCAAATTCGTGTCTACCCCTGTGATATTTCACCCAATAGGCCTACGTTCTTGATTTTTATTTTTATTTTTTATAACTGCAGGTTCTAACGGGCTCTTCAATACCCTTTGGCAACAATATGGCCATTTGGTTTTTTAAATAAAAGTAAATAGGTACCTAATTTACCTACCTATTCACTTCGTCGTGGTTGGTCTAGAAGTTAAATACTTGACTCAGCAGTCATGCACCTATAAATTTTCTATGAACACAATTTGTTTTCCTCATTTAACTTGAGGATCTTACGCCTTGAAAGTAGGATTCGCAATGCTCCTGTAAAAATCATGTCATCAGCAATAATTGCTGATTATTTTCATAATTATTATCATCTAATAATTATTATCATAATTATTAGTTGATCATAATTATTATGATCAACGATAAGCTGTCTACAACTTTTCTCAACATTGTCGTGGCTGAAAGAGATCTGCTACATGGCAAGGGACCCGCAAGCGTTCCCAACGGCCACTTTTTGTCTAATTTATTATTTCAAAAGTTGTTGGAAACTTTTTTCTATTTATTTTTTTCATTTCATTTTGTTTATGTATTCATTTGTTGCTCGCCCTCATATTTTCTATTCTTTGAAGTGTGCGCCCCCACACCGGTATTCCAAATTATCAAAGATGACAGATTAACATCTGAGTTAAAAAATTAAATAATGCTCAACATTGAGTGTGTGATTATTTATAGGATCATAAATTGATAGATTGAAGTAATTAATTATTAATTACAACTAGTTCCAAAATAATTTGACAAGATTATCGTATATATAAAGACGAAACTGTCAAAGTGTATCCGTTTTTCAGGGGGTGGTGACGGCTTCTCCCCTCGGGGACTAGGAATATACGATTTTTTTACCTTGCGTACTTTGAGTATTGTTTTTATACTCTCTCATTTTGTTATTCACCTATTTCTTTTTAACCTGCGTAGCAGGGCCATTAAACTAGTAAAATATACTGAACGAAAATGCGCTTTTATGGTCTTGGAGCACCATTGGAATCAAAGGAAGTAATTGGTATACGATCAGCTACACAGTGTGTACATTTGGAGGTCCCACCACCGGCCACGGTTAGATTCTAAAACTAGAACAATATATTTTTTCCCTCTTGGAATCCTACTTTTCAGATTTTTAGAATTTTGGACAATTTTATCATTAGGTTAAAAGTGCTTCCCATATTACGACGGCATACTGCAAAATTGACTCAAACAGCGCCTGATAAATTTACATAATTTTTTTAATAATTTGCAACGACACTAGCTCAAGTTTAGGTCATTGAATCCTTCAAGAACACGATTTTCGGGAGTTTGTACCTTTTCACTTTTATCCGTCTCTGGCTGATAAAACATTTTCTTTGGACGAAACTGAAAACTTGGAATCAAATTTTACGAAAAAATATATTGTTCTAGTTGTAGAATCAAACCGTGCCTGTGAATTCTAAATGTTCGTTACGAGGAAAATTCTACATGGAACGATACATATTGACATATTGATTTGTGGTTAAAATTTTATCATTCCACAAATTGTGCTTCCCAGGCGAGTAAAAAAATAACAATAATAGACCTTTTTTTTAATAATTTGCAACGAAACTAGCTCATCAGGTCATGATGCACGACACACAATTGGAATTTTTCTATTAATAAGACGTTCAAGCTTGCGTTGAGTGAATTAGGCAGACCCTTTGACCACCTTTTGTGTCTAATATGGTGTGTTAAGTGAACGCGTAACGCGCCACGTACCTTGTTATATTACGTGGATTACATTTAGTTTAATTGATTGGCGAATAATAAGACCGGCGTTCGTGGGAAGTAGCTGGCAGAGTGGTTACGCAACGCGAGACGTTGAGAAGGCTGAGGAAACCAAATGAGCCAACCCGGCTTTCACTGTCATTAGAGCCGTCGTCCATTGGGCTATTATATGTAATGAATAGCCAGGAAGGAGTTGCGAAAATGAAGAAAACTTTCTTAACCGTGGGTTACTTGAGGGTATGTAGGTCCCATTCTCATCCTCCTGCCCCACATGTTATCATCACCCGAGAAGGGCACCTATCTGTCAAGGGTATAACTAGAGAATACCATGAGCATCGCTAAATGCACCGTTATGATGCAACTTCAAGCCATCGTCCTACAAATTATAACAGCAAGTTTCACTAACTCTTACATGTGGGGCTTCAGGGACAAATATGCCTTAATGGCTTATTTTGATTGGGGAGAATGAGAGAGGGACGCTGTATTTATGCAAAACTCATAGCGTCCAGTTTGTGATGGATATGGATAGCTATTCCTTCCCATTTCTAGGAACTGCTGCCCCCTGAGCCTTTTTCTGGAGCCTTTAAACTTCCAGGTGTGCTCTGTGTGTTGCAGGTTAGCCACATCAACTCTTAGAAGGGGTTTCCACACTATTCCACAGCCCACTTGTTATATATAGCGTTTCCGAATCAAATTCAACCTTTTCCAATTCAATTCAACAGCCTTATAATCCGATATCAAGTTCAACACGATCACAACATTACTAACTGGCGCAGTTGTGGGAACGTGAAATCCTAGTTACATCATCATACTTCATTTCTTCAGTTCTCATCCGATATTGATGACATTTACAGCGAATATCCGTGTTAAACTGTAGATGGTCTCCTATGAAAACTTCACGCTGCACATAAGCAAACTTGGAATACGTCAAAAATCATTTCTCCAAGTTCTAGTCGTCCGATCACGCTAAAATTTCGATACGTGGAAAAACTTGATTTAATCATTCCAACTCGATTGATACATTGTGATGTGTGCAATACATGTCGACTCAAACATTTGAAGGCGTTGATGTCTCCCGGAATATGTCCCTTACCATTTTTGTCCCTTGAATAATTTAACAAGCTTAAATCCTACATCTTCTGACATTATTTATAACATTTCAATGATCTATCTTATCTAATCTAATCTTTGTATCTTGGCAGACATTTTTTCAGCTATTATTTTTTGAATTTTGCTCTTTCATTGCATAAATACGAGTATATTGAAATCCGAAGTACGGTCGTATTAGGGGCATCAAACACGAGACAAGGGTTGAAAGGTAGTGTGAAGCCTCGCACTTTCCATTTCCCTCCTTGCATTCTATTCATCTAGACGAGAGATTGAAAAAGAAGAGGGGGAAATCGTGATCGAAAACGCCGCCCCGCTGAATATCTCAGATGAGGACGAGATGAAAATCCCGTCGTATAATATTTCACTCTTGCTTCCCCAAGAAGAAAATGAAACGACTGGAAAAACATGATATGAAGAAAAAGTGACTAGAGAATGAATGTTGAAAAGTAAAGCGATGTTTTCCCAACCTTCCTGCGTGGGTGATGTTGAGGTCCACCACGAAATTGCCCCCCTCGCCTTCAGACGAGTATTACAGCGGAATCATCCAACCTATTCTTCTTTCAACGGAAGGAAAATTGATTACAAAACCTAATCCCAACCCGAGCCCAGACGTAACAGTTCCTGCGAGGCTTCACCGCACATTCTCAACCTATTCAAGTAAACTTAGATCGACACTATTTCTTAGTTTTCACGGGCACAACCAATACAACAAGGGTGAATGTACATGGTGTCTACTAAGGTATCACCGTTTCTAAAACCGTTAACTATGGACACAAAACAAACTTTTTTTCTTGTAAAATTGAATCTTTTTTGCGGGCTTGAGAGGGTTGCTTATTACGCAAAGCCCAGACCGTCAAAAAAAGGTTGTAGTTACTGATGAATTCTCAGGTGCTGCAAGACGAAACAATGTGTATGAAGTTCACTCTCTTCGGAAAGAGAGAACCCTTTGGTGACAACATTTGCTGCAGCTCTGAATGACAGTGTGGTTACATTCCTTTGAAAACTGTACCAACAGAATCAGTCGTGGAGATAAACAATACGAAACACCATTGTTGTTGTACAACAAACGAATTAACTGTTCATGTTTGAAGATGTTAACGTATGATACATAAAGCAGGAAAATTAGATCAGATAGTGTCAATGGATATCGACCAATCATCTTACTATCCATCTTCTCGAAAATCCTTGAAAGACTAGTCTATCCTCACATACTTCAGCAAATCGAACATCTGCTACCCAGCTCACAGTTTGGATTCAGGCAGTTTTGCCTGTCCTTGGCAGCTTCATCGTGTACTGGACCGCATTCTTCAAACATAAGAAGGAAAGGGAGTGGCACTACGGCTTTTCCTGGACGGAGAAAAAGCCTTTGATAAGACATGGCATGAAGGGCTTCTTACCAAGCTTAAACCTCACCTTAACGACACATATTATCGATTAATTCAGTCGTTCCTTGGCGAAAGAAGTTATAGAGTTTCTGTTGGCGATGCCATTACCGAAGAACTCCCGATTATCTCAGCTGTTCTTCAAGGCAGTGTGATTGGGCCACTGTTATACATCTTCTACATTCACGATGTACCACTATATAACGACACCGAAATGTTATCCAGTTTGCTGACGATTGCGCTTACTTAACCCAACATAAGTCGGGGGAAGCAGCAAGTGGCACCATATAAACTATTGCTAGTGACGTGAATAGATGGGCAAAAAAATGGAGGATCAAGCTGAACACATCCAAATCACACCTCTCTGTATTCACGTATAAGCGAAGATGTGAAATACCTCCAGTAGGAATGGATGGATCTACGCTCGAGCTTAAAACCAACGTGAAATACTTGGTTCTGAGTATGAATCAAAGACTTACCTGGAAGAATCATACCAGTGATAAAATATCGAGAATACGTCATTGAGTTAATCAACTCCAACTGCTCATGTCAAACAAAACACTCAGTATAAAGAACAAGCTTCTAATCCACAATACTGTTATTAAACCTATACGGAGCTACGGAGCAGGACTTTGGGCATCAGCTTCGAACCCCCAAATTGCCAAAATTCAGGTTCAGCAGAACCGTGTCCTCAGATTGATCACAGGAGCGGAATGGTACGATAGAAATGAGGAGCTTCACAAAGAGCTCGAAGAGCCAACAGTGAAAGACTATCAGCATCGTATGAGAAAGCATCCTCCCACCCTAATCAACTTACATGCAACATACCCCAAGATCGACCTCTTCCTCGAAACCTCAGAAGACTCAAAAGTAAACATCATTCCGACTTCGCTGATGGGTTCAACGTGTGTTAAATAGTATATAATCGTTGTAAAGTGTAAGATAGTACTGTTGAGTTTGTACACGTGAATTAGCCCTACTTGATGGACTAAACCTAGTACTTAGATATAAAAGCATGTTGTTGAATTACTTTACATAATCACACTGTATAGTGCACAAAAATGTTCTATACTAAAAAAAAGTACATTTCGACGAAAAATCACGTACCACTTGATCACTCGAACGTCAGAATTTGGGAATCCGAAATGAAGCCGGATTTTACGAACTACGTGCTTGAGGAATTATAATTCATTGCTGTTTGAATTTTTCCTGTAAATGTCCAACGAATAAAATGTTTGATTATTGTTGAAACCCACTGTTTCCCTTCTTGAATTGTATCCCTTTTCAAAGTTGTGTTAATCGTCAGTGGATTTGAAATATGACAAGTAAGTAAGTATCTAAGGGATTTATGACAGTATCATTTCGAATGTTTTTTACGTAAAAAAATAAGCGTTTTCATAACGATTGCTGTTTTCTATTTGGAGTACGGTAGATAAATATGTAATTACCGGTGGATTCCGTAACTACATTCCTCATTTTTTCCAACAAATGAAATTATTTATAAATTCTAATTAGATTTTCACATCGGTTGCGTATCGTGCGAGGACTGCATTAGGCGTTAGGTAAGAACATGCGAATACGACTACGAGAAAAATTGTGGCGACTAAACCAAGAAAAAACAGGAAATATCGAGTTAACCATCCGCCAGAATTTTGAAGAATACGGTGGACGGAAATTGCAGATTTGGAATCTACGCACCTTGAAACGTAAAAGGACAAAATTTGAGGAGAGTCATAAACAATTTTCGTTTATTATTGAAAATAATAAACAAAAAGTCTAACTATTGCACAAACCAAGCGACTAACTAAGGAATTCCAAGGTACCAGACGAAAATTAAGACTGAATTCGTTTTCACGTTGGAGGCTAACAACTTTTAGTTTAAACCGCAATTACAAGCATCCAAAAACGACAGGTAATCCTGGGTTGAGGTTGGCAAGCCCCAGGCATTCAAGATATCATTAGGCCTGCATAACGAGCCACATATTTTGAAACGCGTCACCAGTCAGTTGTTGTTCAAAAAGTTAACTGTTCAGCTGAGAAACAGGATAACGTTGAAATAATCTGTCGTTTGAAATGGAAGTTAAATGACAAAGACGATTCGGTCGTCGTAAACATCGTTTTACACTCGGCCATAATTTCAAACGACGAGCAATATCGAACTACATCAGGGATGTTAATTGTCGGTTCGCATAACTCTACGATTTATATACCTGGGAAGCAGCAAATCTTTACATAAAGGTTCATTGTTTCTTAATAAGGTAGCTCATCAACTCGAATTACTACTAGTAAATAATTTTGAAAGTAATTTGCGGTACATTTATAAATCTCGTCCCTCCACAGTAATTGTATTTTTAAACTCCGAAAGGTACATAATTTCTCATTTCAGCGCTGTAATTCGACTAGGAAACATGAAGACAATTTCATCCGTACTAATTTTCTAACAACAATTCTTAACCAATTTTTGAAACAAATTTCATGGGATCAGGAGAAAGAATGACTCCCACTACACAAAGGTACCATCAGAGAGAAAATATACTAAATCAAACTAATTAATTTTAAAGCCGTCAAATAAACTGTGGTCAGACTCAACGATTTTTAACTTTTTTTTACATTTTTGACGATATTTTAAGCATAATTAAGTCAAAATGAAGTACATGTAGTACAACTTTGAGTTTTTCTTAAATTTTCTCCTCGAACAATAGTTCATAGTTGTCATTTTTTGAGTAACATTGTGCTACAAAACTTGTCGATTTTCATTAGTTTTTTGCCTATTTCACTAATTTGACCAATTTTTGGTGTTCAAAAAGTGCTTTCCATCTCATCATTTATTGATTTGGAATAGAATACTTGATTATTTGGAGGAAGAACGTAGTTTATATCTCAATGATAAGGAGAGTTACACACACAATTTCATCGTCAGCGTTTCGCTATATTTGTAGAACTTCTTCAGGGTAGGACTTACATGCGCCAGGATGCGTGTGATATAAGTTTTTAGACTCTAAGGCATGACGTAAAAGATATGGTGCCTTTCAAGGTATATTATACAACTTAACTCCATGTATTCTCCTTCTACCCATTACATTAGTAGTAAATATGTTGTTCTCCTTTTCTCTGTAATTCTTTCAGTATCAGTTGCTTTCGGTTCTTCTAGTCCTGAAGATGTTCTGCTAATAGAACGAAACGTTGGCGATGAAATTGTAGTTTTTTTATCAACCTCTGACTGACTCTATATCGCCAAGTAATTTTCAAAAGATACAATTTTAGCAGTCAAGAACCTGAACACAGCATATAAATATACTGAGTACTTAATTAATAAATTTATTAAATTACAAAAGCGCTAAAATTCAGTAATTGTTTCAGGATACTTCAAAACGCATTTACTGCTATAGTTTGATTTGTTATGAATATAGGTTAAAAATAAATCCCTTATTTTTTCATTTTGAATATTAAATATTGAAAATTTTGTGTTATATTAATTTTTTGATAAGTTTTTTGCACGACAATTTAGACTTGCTTGAACGTGATACCGAGACCTCATTGAATCTAGATCCCATATGTAATTTCTCTATATATAAAAAAAAGGTCCGAACGGCAAATGGTTTTTTGTTTCTGAGATTAATGGAATTTACATTTTCCGAATTTCCAAGCTTTTGTTCGTCTTTTTGGGATTCTTGAAATCTAAATCTTGAAATATAAATCAACAAATTTTGACAGAGGGGGTTTTAAGTGTTGTTTTTCTTGGCCATTCGCGAAGGTTCACTACAGAAAATGATAAATCGTGATTGGAGAATCTGAAGGAGTATTCTCGTCTCTATTGTACACATTTAATCCACATCACGGATAACCAACAACGATTTTGAAATTTGAGATTTGGTTTGGTTCAAAGATCCGATGACAATTAGCCTGGACGTTCGAACGAGGTTCTGTAATTGTATCGCTAATAACCTTCTAGAATTACGAAGGTCAACGATCGATTAGCTCTAACAACCTCTTGAACTCTCCTGGCGAAGGTTTATAAACCCCGCCCCAATAATTGAAATGATTGGCCGGTAACTTCGAAAAAAATGAGGAAATACACTAATACCCCTCTTAACGTACATTCGGATTATGTACATTTCGGTTACTCTTGAAAATTTTGTCCGCATAATGAACATTTTTTCGGAGAACGTACGAAGAGGTTTCCGAGGTACGGAGAACTCTCCACACAAATCTTCTCCTCCTCATCGCCCTATGTCTGCCAGTCCTTTCTCTCGTAGTCGGAACAGTTTGGGGAGCAACTTCGACGGTGAGGTTCGCGCGGTGATTCTCGCCCTTGAGATGATTGAAAAGCTGGAGTGCACCAGAGTTGTGATATTATGTGATTCTGTAGCCGCAGTCATCAGTCTGACCACAAACACCGAAACAGAGTCCCAAGATGTCTTGAAGGGCAGAAAACTGTTGGAGCAGCTGCTTACTGAGGGAAAAACCATCGTCTTGCAGTGGATCCCATCACACGTCGCCATATGGGGGAATGAGCAAGCTGATGCCCTAGCTAGAGAAGGCTCCCACATGCATATGCCTGACGCCCCTACCACCTATCGAGCAGCAAAAAGTGCCATAAGATCCTCCGTTCAGGAGCGGTTGATTGAAGCCCAACGACACAAAGCCGAGTGGAAGCAGCGGGCCTCATTGCTGGACCCGAGAAGTCGGATCCCACCGCATCTCCTTCGCCACGAATCGGTAGCAGCGTTCAGAGCTGTCACTGGCCATGACTATTTAAATGCTCACCTGCACAGGATCGGACTGAGAGATGGCCCTGGATGCAGCCTCTACAGTGGTACTGCTCCGACGACAACAAGTAATTTATATGACTGTAAAAACGGAGTAAGATAAAACGTTGTCTCTATTTCCACGAAAGTAAAGAGTTACACAGTTAAATCGATTTCGACGGTTAGGTCATCAGCAGTAACAAACATGAACTGAAATTATATCACAGAAAGCATATCTTATAACGTTGAAACCACTGGAAGACATTGGGTTTAAGAATAAAAATAATCTCAAATCTTCTTTGGGTTCGGTTAAGGATAAAATTAACGTTCAGGATAAAGTGGGGTTTATAAACTAAAATGTTCATGTGGGCTTGAGTACTGTGGTCAAACTGATAGGAAATTTAGGGAACGAATAAAAGAGCATGAAAAGGATTTCAGGAACAACAAGGGTGATTCTGTCTTTGCAAGTCATCTGAATGAATCCAATCATAGCTTTAGTTTTGATCTGACAAACAGACAATATGTAGAATTTCCTCACTTTTGCCTAAAGGGAGATATGTTGGATGTGCTAGAAAAATTCGAAATTGTTAAGAGTAATAGGTTGAAATAGTGTTGGAATTATCTATGATAATTAACACTTATTTCTACCCCAAAAACCTAATTTACTATTTCAATAATTTAAACTTGAAAATAGAAATTAATGGTGAATTGGGTATTTTTAATGAATAACAATCGGATTGGAGTTTATATAGATTTATTCAATCTGATATAGGTCCGATATGAAATCAAGAGACAATTTGGGTTTTAGTTAGGAAACCGCAAATATAGGAAAAGGGACTTACCAG
>JAVIWC010000468.1:0-18658 GCA_031894815.1 Creontiades dilutus | reverse complement strand
TCTAGTATTTACATCACCATGCTACATCTGCACTTCAGTACTGTGTGATATATGAAGTCTTTATTTTCATGTATCATCTCCAAAACCTAATTTCTAAGCTATTTGCAATCTCAAGCTGCAGTTTGGTATTCAGACACTCGAGCTGAGGTCTTCTACTAGTGCAGATAAAATAGCAGCTGTAGAACTTACATATTTAGTATTTACATCACCATGCTACATCTGCACTTCAGTACTGTGTGATATATGAAGAGGGAATCATCTTTATTTACATGTATCATCTCCAAACCTAATTTCTAAGCTATTTGCAATCTCTGTTGCAGTTTGGTGTTCAGACACTCGAGCTGAGGTCTTCTACTAGTGCAGATAAAATAGCAGCTGTAGAACTGACATATCTAGTATTTATCACATGCTACATCTGCACTTCAGTACTGTGTGATTTATGAAGAGGGAATCATGTTTATTTACATATATCATCTCCAAAACCTAATTTCTAAGCTATTTGCAATCTCAAGCTGCAGTTTGGTGTTCAGACACTCGAGCTGAGGTCTTCTACTAGTGCAGATAAAATAGCAGCTGTAGAACTTACATATCTAGTTTTATCACATGCTACATCTGCACTTCAGTACTGTGTGATATATGAAGAGGGAATCATCTTTATTTACATGTATCATCTCCAAAACCTAATTTCTAAGCTATTTGCAATCTCAAGCTCCAGTTTGGTGTTCAGACACTCGAGCTGAGGTCTTCTACTAGTGCAGATAAAATAGCAGCTGTAGAACTTACACATCTAGTATTTACATCACCATGCTACATCTGCACTACAGTACTGCGTGATATATGAAGAGGGAATCATCTTTATTTACATGTATCATCTCCAAAACCTAATTTCTAAGCTATTTGCAATCTCAAGCTCCAGTTTGGTGTTCAGACACTCGAGTTGAGGTCTTCTACTAGTGCAGATAAAATAGCAGCTGTAGAACTTACATATCTAGTATTTACATCACCATGCTTTTTCTGCACTGCAGTACTTCGTGATATATGAAGAGGGAATCATGTTTATTTACATGTATCATCTCCAAAACCTAATTTCTAAGCTATTTGCAATCTCAAGCTGCAGTTTGGTGTTCAGACACTCGAGCTGAGGTCTTCTACTAGTACAGATAAAATAGCAGCGGTAGAACTTACATATCTAGTACTTACATCACCATGCTACATCTGCACTTCAGTACTGTGTGATATATGAAGAGGGAATCATCTTTATTTACATGTATCATCTCAAAACCTAATTTCTAAGCTATTTGCAATCTCAAGCTCCAGTTTGGTGTTCAGACACTCGAGCTGAGGTCTTCTACTAGTGCAGATAAAATAGCAGCTGTAGAACTTACATATCTAATATTTATCACATGCTACATCTGCACTGCAGTACTGTGTGATATATGAAGAGAGAATCGTGTTTATTTACATGTATCATCTTCAAAACCTAATTTCTAAGCTATTTGCAATCTCAAGCTGCTACCTTTCCGCAAACGCCAGGAGAGCTGTTCCTGCATATTCTAAACTATCTGTTATTCTATTAGCACTTCAATTTTGAGGATCGTGGCCTTGCACCACCGATGGCCTTGCTTCGCTCCCTCCTACCAAAAACCATCTCCCCCGAAAGTAAAGTCGAAGCAGAAAGCTGATACTACAATATCCACCTCGCTCCCGGTCACTCCCGTTAAGAGCTCGCCCTTTTCTATTCCATTTTACATTTCCTCCTTTTTTATTCCCGTTCTCGTTCGAACTTTTCAAGTATAAGTAAAAAAAAACGGAGGCGGATCCTCTGCAGGGAAACACCTTTAAAGAAATAACTCCGCCTCCGAATTTATTCACAACTTGAAGTCTTCCTCATTGAATTCCTCGTGGTACTGAAAGCAGTAATATACTGTCACGGAGCTTTAGGAAAATCCAGCGTGACTGCCCACTCGAATTACATCATTTTTATAGCAGAAACGTGAAACGTCCAATATTTGATATCAAATGACTAATAAATGGGTTACTTTTATTCTTTCACTGGGTTTATTATTCAATTGGCCTGCGTTCATGATTTGCATTTCTACTAATTATTGAATTTCAGGAGATATGCATAGAGCACGTAAATCTGTTCTCAACCGAAATACCTATTTGGATTGATCAGTTGATCATATTTGTGTGCCTCCTGAAATTCAATAATCGCCCTATCCTGTGAAACACGCAGACTCCAAAGCTTAGTAAAAATTCTAATCATGAACGCAAGCCAATTGAATAATAAACCCCAGTGAGAGAATTTGCAGCGTTTTTTTATTGAACCTCAATACCCCCCCACATTAAAAACATCCATAATTTATCAAGTCCTTTAGCGCTCGTTTTGCGTTAAAACTTCCCCAAATCCAAATTTAAACGATGTAGCCAAAGGTAGACACGGGCACACAAATATCATCAACTGATCAATCCAAATAGGTGTTTTGGATGAGAACCGATTTACGCGGTCTATGCATATCTCCTGAAATTCAATAATCGCTCTATCACCTGTAAACTTTGTTGTAACTTCCTCATATGTCTTATTTGGATCATTTAAGCGCCACAGAATCCGGCAAGTTCCTAACAAATGGACAAACACGCTGCAAATTCTTTCACTGGGGTTTATTATTCAATTGGCTTGCGTTCATGATTTGAATTTCTACTAAGCTTTGGAATGTGCGTGCTTCACAGGATAGAGCGATTATTGAATTTCAGGAGGCATACAAATTTGATCAACTGATCAATCCAAATAGGTATTTTGGTGGAGAACAGAGTTACGTGCTCCGTGCATAACTTAAACCCCAGTGAAAGAATACTTATTTACCCCAGTAATAATATTGAATAATATTCCCCAGTAATAATATTTACCTATATATTGTCAGCGTTTCATGCATATCATAATGCTTCAACCCGTGTATCGGCTATAAACTACAAGTATCCACATCGGCTATCACTCCAGTATCCACATTCACTACAACTCGACGCTATCGGCATCACTAGGTTACAAACAAACAATAATAAACCAAAAAAACGCAAAAGTTGGCACCATAAATCGGGCCATACATCGGGAATGGTTTGACCTACGGACGTGGGGAAGGGCTCATTCGATTCCTAATGGTATGTTCTTCAAATACGAAAATATTTAGGCCAATTCGACTTGTTTTGAGGTTTTTAGGGATTTTACAAAACTTTTACAGCCCTTAAAGGGCACTTTAAATCGAGTGAGAGAGCTGGCTCAAGAATTGGGGCGTCGTCGGACCAACATGGATTTTTCCTGAAAATTTCAGCTTTTGTGCTTCAGCCGTTTGGGAGAAATCGTGCGTTCGGCGGACGGACGGAAAATTTTTTGTTGCAGATTCGGATTCTACACCCTTTGAAACGTAAACCATGGAATTTTCAGGGGGGTTTAGAATTTTTTTTTTTTAAGAGTGATTACAATGGTTCATTATTGTATAATAAACCAAAATTGATCTTCGGATTTACATAAATTCAAAGCTGAAATTATCGCACTTCATACTTAATCATTCCAAAATCCCAATTGGCTCGGCGCCTCGGAATTTCTTTCCTTATAGTGCAAAAATCATAGCAGGTGGGAGGCTTCGTACCTCTTTCCTCACAGTACGAACCAGTGACGTCTGGGAGGGGCTATTTCATAAAATCTTTCGTGAATCTCGACAACGCATATTGGTTGGAAATATCGGAATATTCACCGTCGAATCGTGTCGTGGGATGACCTCCGCTTCTACGATGAATCAAGTCCCAGATCTCTCCTGCAGGTAGCTCGAAATTCTTATCCGGATAATTCTCGAGAGATTCTCACTCTCGGAGCGATATATCACGCGGTCGACACCCGTAACGGCGCTAATACGTTTTCCTTGTACCCACTTCCCCGCCATTTCGGCTGAGAATCGTCAGGAGAGAAAGGTAGCTCTTATAAAAAACCTTCTCCTTAAGAAAAATGGACCGTTATGCACGAAAAACTCAAATTCATTGATCAAAACGTTCATATAATGTTATTGCTTCCTAGTCTGCGAAGCCTTTTCACTTTCGAGAGCCAAAAAATGTTTGTCGCCGGAATTCAAAATTTCAGCCTCGGGGAAACTTGTAAATTTAATCAGGTTTCTAATGGAATGGAAGAAGAAGAAAAGTTTATTAATACATTTCAATAATTTGATAAACGTTCTATGGATCGAATAAACAATACGGCATGGAAGTTCCGTCTTCCGGAAGATTGGGCCTTTTTCTTTTGTCGTTCTTTTTGTACAATTTGAAAAAATAAAAAATAACATTATCCTGCTTTAAACGGGAAAATTGAGTACAATTGAGGTTCATCACAAATCTTCAAAAATTGAATTCTTTGATGAGGAAGGAGCGATACCGAAGGAGATACCTTCCAAGACTTCTCCAATCTCACCCAATCAGAACCGTTGAGGATGGCAATCGCTTCGTTCCGCGATAAAACGTGGCAGCCAAAAGCCGCAAATCTGAATTCAGACAGAATTGGGCACCTGCAAAGGAAATGATCTGAAGATCTTCCGAAGTGTCGCCACTGTTGAGGACTGTGTCGCTATCCAGGAGAATCTGCATGCCTTAGTTGAATGGTGTGTAAACAATAGCCTCTCCTTAAATCCGTCCAAATGTCCAAAGTGTCCTTCAATCGTTCAGCAGAGTCCATTACTTTTCAATATTCCATTAATTGTGTGCAGCTCCCACGCCCTTCTCTGGTTAAGGACCTTGGAGTATTGTTCGACGCTAGCCTTTCTTTCACCGCCCACATCGACTCAATTGTTTGTCGTGCAATGCGTGCCCTTGGCTTTCTGAAACGGAGCAGCGCTGAATTCACCAGCATCCCGGCTTTAATTGCTTTATACTCTGCCTTAGTTAGGCCGATATTGGAATATGGTTCTGTCGTATGGTGCCCATATTACCAGACACACATAATGCAGCTGGAAAGTGTGCAACGCAGATTTTTGCGATATGTGGGTTTTAAGCTGCGTATCCCATACCAGGACTACAGTGCTCGGTCGTTGGCTGCACAGTTTAAAATGGATTCACTTGCCACCCGCCGTCTCATTGCTGACAACATGTTCTTATATGGCTTACTGAACGGTGTGATTGACTGCCCTGCCTTGCTGTCTGAGATCGGTCTGAACGTCCCATCATTCAATATTCGCACTGCCTCCCTGTTTCATGTCAACTTCTCCCCAACAACTATTTATACCAGCAACCACTCAACAGATTACCCCGGCAAGCCAACTTTCTGCTACAAGAACATCCAAATTTGGATTTCTTCCAGCGTCGCTCGCCAACCGTGTTTAGGTCGCAGCTGCGTGGTGTTATCTCCAGTGTCCAATAAGTTCCTTACGTATGGATTATTATAGTTCTTTTACTGTTATTTTTCTTAGCCAAGCAGCTATCCATGTTTTACTTTGTCTTGATAGGGTTGTTTTCTTTTCCTTTGTTTATTTTTGTTTTTTGTTTTTCTCTGTCTTTTTTTCCCTGCTAGGTCAGCAAATTTTTTTATTTTATTTTTGTACTATTGTTCATTGGGCATTGCCCCCGTTTCGTAAGGCTTGCCATTCGGATTCAATGACTCCGCGCGGATCCTAAAAGCCCATCGTGCTCGTTTGTGATACCTTCCGTGATTTTAACGTAACTGAACACTTTCATGACGTTTTGTCGACTCAACTCGCTTCCACGCTTGAACTAGTCTTGAAACATTGGCTTGCGAATTGTAGTTTACCTACAGACTCATAGCAAGGGAAAACATGAATGTCCTCCTTTCAAGACCGGAAGGTGCCTAACGGTTTTGCGCCTTCAAAGTGGAATATCTCCAAGGGATCGACCCGCAATCGCCAAGTTGGCTACACCGTTAGAGAGCTGATTAAATTTGCAAGTTTTCCCGAGGTTTGACAAGTTCCAACACGTTTTTTGGAAGTCATTAAAAATAAAAGTAATTCAGAAACTAGCAATTTTTTTTTTTTAATTTTCAATATTTGTTCTACAATTGCGGTCCTTAGGGGTTCGTTATTCCTTACGGGAATACAACGTTATTTATTAAATAAAAATATTTAATGAAATTTTCATTTTTATTCCTTTCCAAAGTCTGGATTGATTGGCAATCAAAGTTTCTCGTTCGAAATGAGGTGTATGAACTCGCTTAGAAGATGCGCAATTTAAATAGTGGTCATTTTTGGGTTAAAGAACCGAAAAAAACGTCTGCCAAGTGGGTGTGGCACATAGCTTCCTCGTATCCATAACATGACATGAATAATAAACCGCAGTGAAAGAATTCGCAGCGTTTTCCCCCGCATTAATCCACTTTTGATACAATTTAATCAAATTGCCTCGCATTATCCGGTGTACTGCTTCAATATTTCAGATAGAAATCCTTTTTCGGGAAATGAAACGAAAACCGTGTGGAAATTACCAGGAAGAAAAGCTCATTTCCACGGCTATATTCGAAACTGCGGGAATATTTCATATAGTGCGGGAAATGTGGCTACGGGGACTTCACATGCAGGCGAATACCACATAATTTCCTTCATATTTCTCGACGAAGGTCCCGTTTTTTCGCTCACCGCAGTATGACGTTATGTGGGGAACCTCCGTTGTCACGCGGGGAGGAGCTTACGTTAATCTTACGGAATCTCGGAAAGTTTACAGGGAAAATGACCTCAAATCTGGGGGGTGTCTTTCTTAGAAATTAAGAAAAAAACGCTTTTTCGAGGTAACGCTTTTTCGTAACTCTTTTCGGTTATGTACCTAAGCAAAGACATAAATTCTTGCATACAAGTCTGCAACGCATTAGGACATTTCATGTCTTTCCTCTCCCTCCTTCTTCCCTTCCATCTTCTAGCAATCTTGTCTTCCTCTGTGAATTACATTTTTTTCAATATAAAGAAAACAAAAATTAAACTCATATTTTTATTCATTATTTACATCCATACATCATATATGTACCTAACTACCTCACTTCTAAGAATCATAAATGCTTGCATGCGAGTCTGCAACACATTGGGACATTTTCTTCTGTGTATTCGAGCCAGACTACATCACCTACTCCAGTAGCGTTGTTGTTCATGTCCTAACGAGACAAATTTCAGCTTCCTACGGTTGATAGGGAAGAAGTTAGCTTCAGGAGCCACTCTGCTGATCAAGACCCTGTACACCTTATTGTTCATGTCCTAAAGAGGCTACCAGCCAAATTTCAGCTTTCCACAGTTGATAGGAAAGAAGTTAGCTTCAGGAGCCACTCTGCTGATCAAGACCCTCTGCACCTTATTGTTCACGTCCTAAGGAGGCTACCAGCCAAATCATAATAATCATACAGCCAAATTTCAGCTATAATCATATAGGTCCTTAACTACCTCACTTCTAAGAATCATAAATACTTGCATACGAGTCTGCAACACATTGGGACATTTTCTTCTGTGTATTCGAGCCAGACTACATCACCTACTCCAGTAGCGTTGTTGTTCATGTCCTAACGAGACAAATTTCAGCTTCCTACGGTTGATAGGAAAGAAGTTAGCTTCAGGAGCCACTCTGCTGATCAAGACCCTGTACACCTTATTGTTCATGTCCTAAAGAGGTTACCAGCCAAATTTCAGCTTTCCACAGTTGATAGGAAAGAAGTTAGCTTCAGGAGCCACTCAGTTGATCGAAACCCTCTGCACCTTATTGTTCACGTCCTAAGGAGGCTACCAGCCAAATCATAATAATCATACAGCCAAATTTCAGCTATAATCATATAGGTCCTTAACTACCTCACTTCTAAGAATCATAAATACTTGCATACGCGTCTGCAACACATTGGGACATTTTCTTCTGTGTATTCGAGCCAGACTACATCACCTACTCCAGTAGCGTTGTTGTTCATGTCCTAACGAGACAAATTTCAGCTTCCTACTGTTGATAGGAAAGAAGTTAGCTTCAGTAGCCACTCTGCTGATCAAGACCCTGTACACTTTATTGTTCATGTCCTAAGGAGGCTACCAGCCAAATCATAATAATCATACAGCCAAATTTCAGCTATAATCATATAGGTACCTAACTACCTAACTTCTAAGAATCATAAATACTTGCATACGAGTCTGCAACACATTGGGACATTTTCTTCTGTGTATTCGAGCCAGACTACATCACCTACTCCAGTAGCGTTGTTGTTCATGTCCTAACGAGACAAAGTTCAGCTTCCTACGGTTGATAGGAAAGAAGTTAGCTTCAGGAGCCACTCTGCTGATCAAGACCCTATACACCTTATTGTTCATGTCCTAAAGAGGTTACCAGCCAAATTTCAGCTTTCCACAGTTGATAGGAAAGAAGTTAGCTTCAGGAGCCACTCAGTTGATCAAAACCCTCTGCACCTTATTGTTCACGTCCTAAGGAGGCTACCAGCCAAATCATAATAATCATACAGCCAAATTTCAGCTATAATCATATAGGTCCTTAACTACCTCACTTCTAAGAATCATAAATACTTGCATACGAGTCTGCAACAAACACATTGGGACATTTTCTTCTGTGTATTCGAGCCAGACTACATCACCTACTCCAGTAGCGTTGTTGTTCATGTCCTAACGATACAAATTTCAGCTTCCTACGGTTGATAGGAAAGAAGTTAGCTTCAGTAGCCACTCTGCTGATCAAGACCCTGTACACCTTATTGTTCATTTCCTAAGGAGGCTACCAGCCAAATTTCAGCTTTCCACAGTTGATAGGAAAGAAGTTAGCTTCAGGAGCCACTCTGCTGATCAAAACCCTCTGCACCTTATTGTTCACGTCCTAAGGAGGCTACCAGCCAAATCATAATAATCATATAGAAAAATTTCAGCTACCTCACTTCTACGAATCATAATAATCATTGAGCATATTTCGTTACGTAACGTAACTTGACATAACGACAATTTGGTTGTGTGCCATAGCAAAGACATGAAATGTCAAAAAATTGTTCTTTCCTCATCAAAGAGGAGCTGACCAAGATAAAGTTTATTAATTATAATCTTGTGTTTAATCTGTTAAATATATAATATTGATCTCTGTAAGCAATCTTTAAGCATCTCAAATCACTCGCCCTCGCCGCACAGTGTATATGAGGGGTATATTCCGAATATTGTAAAACTTGCACTGACTTTAATACCATTTTCTGGAATAAACGCACCATTCATTCATTCATTCATTAGAAATGTCGTACAGAAATAATGTTATTAATCGCGCGTTTGACGTAGGCCTCCAAGTGAGAAACCGGCCTTTCTCTGCGGAGTTGAAGGGGCGGGAGCTACCCCACCATCACGACCTATAGGTCGTGCGGGTACTGTATAACCTAGCGCCGGCATAATACCCACTGGCCATCCCAGAGTGGAGCGACGCACAGTGGTTGAAAACGCTATTCTATGAGCCCAAAAAGATAAAAAATAAAAATGCTTCAATCTAATCGCTGAATGCTCGGGGGGCAACGTTAATACCTACATAACGATGGACAAAGGCTGTTTTCATCATATCAATAGACTGTAATCTTGGCTGAGTCGACAAAGATCAAGGTGCGATTTTGCCTAAGATAATGAGGAGCGACGAGCCCAGTGTTATATTTGAAATCAGTTGTGTGTCACAAGTCCTGGAGGCAAAAGCGGTTTTCTCTCGTTCAATATGTCCAAGGATAGGTAAGTAAATGCAATAATTATAATTTTACTTGTTGAAATAGCTTCGGAAACATTATACGAATTGCGAAGGCTCAGGGAAATGATGAACACATCAATTTCTCTAGACTGCCAAAAACGATATTGACCTTTATTGACCCTGAAATGGACGTATATCTTTTCCTGAACAGTAGCACTAAATGTCGAATCCAGAATGAACTGCATTTACCTGCATTTGACTGGGTTTTATGCAAATTTGGTATTATATTACCTACTTCTTTTTTATTTGATTATGTATGTATCGGAGAAAAATTCATTTTCATACCTAGCAAGAAAGTAACCATTTATTTGTGTTTGTTGAGTTATTTTGAGTTTATTGTGTGTTATTTAGTTTGTCAAAATAATATTGGTGATGGATACTTCGTACAAATGATGTGACAAACTTTTTGAAATCACCCGCTGTTCTATTATCGTGATATTATCTACCTACTTTGTGGTAAAATTCAAGTATCAGAGGACATACATTATAAGTTCTACATATGAGTTTGATTTATAATTACTCAGATAACCTTTTTTATTCTACCACGAAGCCCCTTTCAATGCTAATGATATTAGGTCTGGCAAAACTCGGTACTCAGCTTTCTCAATAATGCGTTTAACGCCACTTCTGGAAACAATTTCAACAAACTAACTTCAGATTCGGGTTCTGCGCACGTAATAACCTCAGTATACCAAATTTTACGAGTTTACGAACCCTTTTGAGTTTTGGGCTCATAGAGTAGCGGAAAACCCGTCTTTGAGGATCTGGTATTGGTTTATTATTCAATAATAAACCATTGTAATCCCTATTGGAAAAAAAAATTCTAACATCATTCTGCCAAGTGTAGGGCATATTTATATTCTTGAGCACAAATACGAATATATTCACAGAATACATTATGTGTGAATATAAATACGAATACTGTTCTGTTACTTTTGCTTTCTTTTTTTTTTTTTGTCTTTCTATGGCCCGGTCTTGATAGAAGAATCTTACCTTTTACACTTTGTTGCTCTTTACTTCTCTAGGACTTTTGTTAAAATTTTATGCGAGTGATTTCATTGTTTTTGTTACTTTCTTTTCATCGTCTCTAGTATTTCAATTTCTTTTTGCTATTGTTCTGATTTCTTTTTACTATCGTATCTATTTCTGTTGATGTATGGAATTATAGTTTTGGTCGTAAGATAGAGACCTGAGAACCAGACTCCCCACCCCACGCTACAAGCTTGCTTTAATTGGGGGGGTTTATTTTGTAATTCTGAATTTTGAATAATTTGTACTATGTTGTATTCTATAAAAAATAAATGATCATTAAAAATACATTCGTATTTACACGTATGAATATAAATAATATCGTATTCGCAGAATCGAGATCAAGTACTAACGTATTCATGTCTATGAATATGAATACATGTTTTGGTTTACTATTCAATAATAAACCATTATCGTAGGTACGATTTCTTCCAAACGGCTAGAGCCAAAAAATCTGAAATTTTCAGGAAAATCCATGCTGGTCCGACAACGCCCCAATTCTTTAGCCAGCTCTCTCACTCAATTTGAAGTGCCCTTTAAGGGTTGCCAAAGTTTTGTAAAATCCCTAAAAACCCCAAAAAAAGTCAAGGCGGCCTGAATTTGGACTTTTTTTTTAAGAACTTTCCATGGGGAATCGAATGCGCCCTTCCCCAGGTCCCATTCTCGATGTATGGCCCGATTTATGGTGGGAACATTTGCGTTAATCATTGTTTATGTTTTCATCGCAGTAACCTAGTGATGTAGTGAATGTGGATACTGGAGTGAACTCCTAAAAGGCTTTGTAGCCGATACACGGGATGAAGCATTCTGATATGCATGAAAAGCTGCAAATTCTTTCACTGAGGTTTATTATTCGATTGGCTTGAGTTCATGATTTGAATTTCTACTAAGCTTTGGAGTGTGCGTGTTTCACTGGTGCTAGAGCGATTATTGAATTTCAGGAGATATGCGTAAAGCACGTAAATCTGTTCTCGCACAAAATACCTATTTGGATTGATCGGTTGATCATATTTGTGCGCCTCCAGAAATTCAATCTGCAATGCGAATCTGCAATAAAAATGTTTCCGTCCGTCCGCCGTACGCACGTTTTCTCCCAAACGGCTGCCAAAAATCCATGTTGGCCCGACAACGCCCCAATTCTTCAGTCAGCTCTCTCACTTAATTTAAAGTGCTCTTTAAGGGTTGTCAAAGTTTTGTAAAATACCTAAAAACCTCAAAAAAAGTCAAGGCGGCCTGAATTTGGACTTTATTTTGAAGAACTTTCAATGAGGAATCGGATGAGCTCTCCCCCGGTCTGTAGCTCAAACCATTCCCGATCTATGGTGCCAACATTTGCGTTAATCATTGTTTATGTTTTCATCGCAGTAACCTAGTGATGTAGTGAATGTGGATACTGGAGTGAACTCCTGTAACGGTTTATAGCCGATACACGGGTTGAACATTCTGATATTCATGAAGCGGTGCAAATTTTTTAACAGGGGTTTATTATTCAATTTCATTCATTGATTTGAAATCATACTAAAATATGGAGTGTGCGTGTTTTACAGGTGATTGTTGAATTTCAGGAGATATGCATAGAGCACGTAAATCTGTTCTCAACCAAAATACCTATTTGGATTGATTAGTTGATCATATTTGTGTGCCTCCTGAAATTCAATAATCGCTCTATCACCTGTGAAACACGCACACTCCAAAGCTTAGCAGAAATTCAAATTATGAATAAATCCCAGTGAAAGAATTTGCAGCGTTTTTTGGTATATTGGCTTTTGCCGTTCATTTAAATAAATAAATTCTTAAAACTCCAGAATATGTTGGTTCTAGGGAGATACATCGACGGGTTGTCCCGTTAATATCGGACGCCCGCCGGTTCGGATGTTTATTATTCATTTATTTATTTCAAGTTGTACATTACATTCTCATTATAATAAATTTACATATGTAATATAAACTAAAAACAACATTATTGCAAGGCAATAGGCAAATGCCCGTGATGCAAGAGCAGTGCCAAGCATTGATTCATTTAATTACATACTTCATTTAGGTACTTAATTACATCTATTTACAAACTGGTTTTATGGTCTACACATATATACTCCGAATAATGTTCTCCGATTCAGCAAGTCCCATTCCTATCAACCAACTATCTTTTCTCTTTTTGTAATCGGCTCGGCTATATTGTGATATTTGACGGACGTGGTTTGAACGTCTGAGCTCCCGGAGGGAAGCGCGTCAAACGTGAGGAGTTTAGATCCTGTTAGATCGAACTCCGGAGGGAGACGGTTCGGATATTAATCAATCGAGGGTTAACCCTTTGTGATGTAACGCGGCCTCCGGGACGGTGAAGATGGTCGTGGTTAAGGGAGGGTTTGTAATGGATGCAGAGAACCCCGTAGGATGGAGAATACACCCGAAGCATCCGATAGCTTGACGAGGGGCCGCGTAAAGGGAGCTCGGTTTCTCTCTGTACATCACTAAGAGAACTAAAGTTCCGAAGCCCGCGAACTCTACTTTGAAGTTTACATATACACATATATATAATTATTGACCGTAGATGGATATATATTCCAAAGGAGCTTCTACGGGGTTCATTGCGGTTTCAATCTTGAATACAACACCGCTATACTCCCCTTCAAATACTGCGAACCAACCTCGCATTCTGGCAGAGAAAATATCACACTATATAAAAACCAGCTTATCAGAGTATATCGACGTTTCGGGGGGTGGTAACGCTGGGCGGGTGGAATTCTCGCCCCCGTCTCCCAGGGCAAGCGACGTGGTCCTCTCCTCGGGGATTTGGGATATACGATTTTTTGACTTTTAATATTGTTATTATACTCCCTCATTGTGTTGTTTAGTACTCTACCTCCTGTACACACGGGACTTACCCCAACAAGAAGGCACAACTGTTGCCACCTTTGCAGATGATACGGCTATCCTCTCTGTTGGAGATGATATAGAAGCTGCAACACGCGAACTACAGACGTCTACTACTGAGGTTTGTAAATGGACCAAGATGTGGAGAATGAAGCTGAACGAATCAAAATCAGCCCACATCAACTTCACTAACCGAAAAGTCCCAATCTTGGATGTTGAGATCAATTCGAATAAAATACCGCATACTGAAGCAGTTAAATACTTGGGTTTGACACTTGACTCCAAATTAAACTGGAATAAACACATAGAAAAGAAGAAAGAAGAACTTAAAATCAAGTACAGAAGGATGTATTGGCTAATGGGAAGGAATTCCCATCTCTCTCTTCACAACAAACTGGTTATATATAAGCAGATCCTTCGCCCTATTTGGACCTATGGGATACAGATCTGGGGCTGTGCCAAGAAATCAAATATTAAGAAAATCCAAACCTTTCAGAATAAAATACTGAGAAGTATAGTTGAGCCCCTTGGTACATGCGAAACGATGATATTCATCGAGATTTGAGGATGGAGACAGTCTATGAAATTATTGCAAAATACGCAAGGAAGCATGAACATCGCCTCCACAAACACGTGAACCCGGAGATGCTCTACGTTTTGGACAACGAAGGTGAAATCCGACGTCTCAAGCGAAACAAACCACTGGATTTAGTTGTGCTGCGTGAATAGAAGTGCAATCGAACTCAGTGGTAATTAATTGAGCTATGTAATAAAGGGCTAGATTTTGCTGTAAACCTACCCTCTTGGAGTGTACCTTTATTGATATGTAAAATTGCTAGATGAAATGTATTTGATTTTTCAGTCGCAATTAATAAATCACGAAAAAAAAAATCGTGTTATTCACCTATTTCTTTTTAACCTGCGTAGCAGGGCCATTAAACTAGTATCTGTGTAGTAGTGTATGACAAGAGTCCGAAGCCTCGCGCGGGAATCATCTTAGAACTTGACGTAGAAGTAAGCATCAAATGTATGTTACAAGGGAATGTTGTTGATCTATGATGGAGATTTGATGGAAGAGGTATTACTCAATGGAAGGGCTTAACCCTCTGTGTTGTAACGGGGCCTGCGGGACCCCTAACCAAAGGATGAAAAAGGGTGGGGGTTAGGGGCGTAATTGATGTGAAAACCTCACAGTTTCCGAGCCCCCCGGTGCGTTGTAAAAAGGAGATCGAGCGGCTGAGAATATTAGATACACGAGAGGCGTCTGTAAGGCCTGAAGAGGGACCCGATGAACCGTATCGAACATCAATTTACAAGGTCGCCATGGGAACCTCTTCTTTATTTGCCCCGTGTCAAGAGCGTGGGAGAAACCCGAGGAAGGTTTTGGCGTTACTCCAACCTTAAACGCTATAGACTCCACAAATTCAAAAGGATAACCTCACTCGGAGAGTTTGCCGCATTAAGGGCTTAAACAGATTGCTTGCTTCTGTGTCGAAATCAAACATTACGTCTCTTCTAGTGTTAGTGGTGCTGAGATTGAAAGTCGAGTTATTCTTTGAAAAAAATTAGGAACGAGTAGCCAAAACTGGCTTTCTAAACTAACCTTTTATTCGGCCATTCGATGGTGTGGGAGGAAGGTTTTAGCGTTACTTCAACCTTGAACACTATAGACTCCCCAATTTGAAAGTATAACCTTACTTGGAGAGTTCAACGCGTTAAGGGCTTTAACAGATTGCTCATCTGTCAAAATGTGTGTAGGAGTCTGTGTGGAACTGTCTCGAGAAGGTGGGAGGAAGGTTTTGGCGTTACTCCAACCTTCAGCTCTATAGACTCCCCAGTTTCAAAAGAATAACCTCACTTGGAGATTTTGATTTGTTAAGGGCTCCAACAGACTGCTCATCTGTCAAACTGTGTGTAGGTGTCTGCGTGTACTACTGCCTGCATATTTGTGTGCCTCCTGAAATTCAATAATCGCTCTATCATCTGTGAGACACGCACACTCCAAAGCTTAGTAGAAATTCAAATTATGAATGCTAGCCAAATGAATGAAATTGAATAATAATCCACAGTGAAAGAATTCGCAGCGTTATTTTATGGTTTTATGATTTTATGGCACTTGTGACACGTACTTACAGCGTTTTCTAAGATGATTCCAACGCGAGGCTTCTTGCCATACACTACTATACCGATATTGTAGCGTGTACATTTACAATACGCCCTATCACAAATGAATTAATTCTTCGTCGAAACGCTGCAAATTCTTTCACTGGAGGGTTTATTATTTATCTACTTAGTTTATTTTTACAACCTAGGTGATAGAGCGATTATTGAATTTCAGGAGGCACACAAATATGATCAACTGATCAATCCAAATAGGTATTTTGGTTGAGAACCGATTTACGTGCTCTATGCATATCTCTTGAAATTCAATAATCGCTCTATCACCTGTGAAACACGCTCACTCCAAAGCTTAGTAGAAATTCAAATTATGAATGCAAGCCAAATGAATGAAATTGAATAATAAACCCCAGTGAAAGAATTCGCAGCATAAGATCATGCCATACATCGGGAATGGTTTGAGCTACGGACCTGGGGAGGGGCTCATTCGATCCTCATGGAAAGTTCTTCAATAAGAGTCCATATTTAGGCCGCCTTGGTTTTTTTTGTGGTTTTCAGGGATTTTATAAAATTTTGACAACCGTTAAATGGCACTTCAAATTAAGTGAGGGAGCTAGCTCGAGAATTGGGGAATTGTCGGACCAATATGGATTTTTCCTGAAATTTCATATTTTTTGCTCCAGCCGTTTGGGAGAAAACGTGCGTACGGCGGACGGACGGAACAATTTTTATTGCAGATGTTATCATCCAGGAAACAAGAACCTGCTAGTCCAATAGTGCAGTAAACCACTCCTTATATTCTAGGGAAGAATTGAGCATTACAGGAATAGAGCAGCAGGCACCATCTTCTGTAACTGAATGAAGACCTCATGTAAACAAATCATTTAGTCCACCATGTTGTTATCATCCAAGGAAACAAGAACCTGCTAGTCCAATAGTGCAGTACACCACTTTTTACATTCTAGGGAAGAATTGAGCATTACAGGAATAGAGCAGCAGGCACCATCTTCTGTAGGTAACTGAATAGAAGACCTCATGTAAACAAATCACTTAGTCCACCATGATGTTATCACCCTGGAAACAAGAACCTACTGGTCGTCGGAAGTTGTAAACCACCCTTATTAATCTCCGCAAAAGCCTGTGCAGGGGGGGGGGGGGTCCCCTTGACAAAAGGCGAGATGGTTTCAAATTTGTCAAGGGATCCATTAGACCTCCTGCCTCGAGGTTCCCCGAGCCCGAGGAAGCGGTAGATAACCCCCGTAGGAACTAAGTTGTGAGGGAAGTTGAAGGCTCGGACGCAAAGGAGAGTCTG
The DNA here is from genome assembly GCA_031894815.1 of Creontiades dilutus. Lineage (NCBI taxonomy): Eukaryota > Metazoa > Arthropoda > Insecta > Hemiptera > Miridae > Creontiades > Creontiades dilutus. The sequence goes on along the minus strand of JAVIWC010000468.1, from coordinate 1,608 downwards.
CTCCCCTTTCCAACCTAAAACCCACGAGTTGATGGATCGCGATGGCTTTGTTGCCGCGACTCTCTCTTCCCTACTCTAACGCCCTTGTTTTGAGTTTGGTACATTTCTGGATCTTCCAACCTCCAGGAAAGTCGCCCCAAAGGCTCGCTCGCCTGGAAATCCCCTCTGTACCTGGCCCGTTCACCTTCTCCCCTTTATCCCGTTTTCAAGGAAAACTTAGCGGTCGTGTTTACTCGGAAACTTGAGGGTCCGTTTCGCGTAACTCGAGTCAAGGGTGAGGGAGCCCTCAAACCTCCCACACTTTGTCGCCTTCAAGGTCCTTTGAAACTGGGGGTCCCCTTTCCCTATAGTTTCCCCGAGAGTTAACTTCGTGAAAAGTTAAGACGCCGAGACCATAGCAGATCGTCTAGCTGCGATTTTGGGGAACAACCGCCCTTAAAGTTCGACTCATCTTTCAAGCGAATTGCCTCATCGATCAACCAAGATTGGCAGATTGGACATAGTCAATTCAGATTACCCCGCGAGATAGCCACATTGAATTGTTCTGAAATTTGAGGCATGAAGTTGTTTGTAACCCTTAGTTGGTGTTTTTCTATCAAATATGATGTACGAGGTGTGTAAATTGTGTAATGAGACTGGTTTTGGTTTATTATTCAATAAAAAAAAAGTCTAACCCCCCCTGAAAGTTTCATGGTTTACGTTTCAAAAGATGTAGAATCCAAATCTGCAATAAAAAATTTTCCGTCCGTCCGCCGTACGCACGTTTTCTCCCAAACGGGTGGAGCAAAAGATCTGAAATTTTCAGGAAAAATCCATGTTGGTCCGACAACGCCCCAATTCTTTAGCCAGCTCTCTCACTTAATTTAAAGTGGCACTTAACGGTTGTCAAAGTTTTGTAAAATCCCTAAAAACCACAAAAAAAGTCAAGGCGGCCTAAATTTGGACTTTTTTTTAAGAACTTTCCATGAGGGATCGAATGAGCCCCTCCCCAGGTCCGTAGCTCAAACCATTCCCGATGTATGGCCCGATTTATGGTGCCAACATTTGCGTTATTTTGGTTTATTATTGTTTTTGTTTTGATATCAGTAACCTAGTGATGTAGTGAACGTGGATACTGGAGTGAACTTCTTAAAGAGTTTATAGCGGATACACGGGTTGAAGCATTCTGATAACCATGAAAAAAACGCTGCAAATTCTTTCACCGGGGTTTATTATTCAATTGGCTTGCGTTCATGATTTGAATTTCTACTAAGCTTTGTAGTGTGCGTGTTTCACAGGTGATAGAGCGATTATTGAATTTCAGGAGGCACACAAATATGATCAACTGATCAATCCAAATAGGTGTTTTGGTTGAGAACCGATTTGCGTGCTCTACGCATATCTCCTGAAATTCAATCATCTGTGATTTTTCTCGATCAATTCCATTCACAGAATACGTCGGTTGGCCTTTGATGTGCTACATACCTGAACATAATCGGAAATTGGTAATTTGAAAGATCTAACACATCTGAAACGAAGACAATTAACTTTGCGAGTGGCAGAGATTTCACGGTAAGTGGTCAAATCCCGTAATCATGAAAAGGGTCGTCCCTATGATAGAATTAAGGT
>JAVIWC010000467.1:0-182247 GCA_031894815.1 Creontiades dilutus | reverse complement strand
CGCTTCCTCTTCGTACGCAGACTGGTCGATTTCTTTTCGAAGAAACTTGAATCTGAAAATAAATAGTAAAGAATCAAGTTAATAACAGCCACATGATGTCAGTGTCACCAACATATTAAGGACGATCCGAATTATATTATTAAGAAAATGACTGAACTTACATATTGACTTGATGGTGCGAACTCGTACATCCACCTTCCTGTTTTCTTTCTTGGTCCGTCTTCGCTCGTCGAGGTAGCATCGGATCCTTCTGGACAGTATGGGATCGTGCAAGCAGAGATCTCTCCACTGAGGGGATACCAATATTACGTTGATCAAGGAGTCAGTGTCCAACATCCTGTAACAAGGAATGAAACAATCATCATTACTACCATACTCACCATATTTTCATGCGTTCCGACAAAAACCAAGATGACGTTCAACAAATTAAGTGCTTTTAAATGTCTTAAATAAGTCAGTACTTACCGAAGGATGTGACAGCTCATCTCAGGAGGGAGTTCACCAACGATGTTCTTCTTGCGGGGAGGGACTACCGCGTTGAGGAACGTGAACACGTTAAACACGTAAACTGAAGGAGCCATGATAATCAATTAAACATACGAGAACGGAATGAGTGGCACTTTCACATCATCCTCTTATATAGGTTCCTAGAGGGTCGAATGGAGACACGTGGTTGGCCGGTGAGAAGTGAAAGGTTTTCTCCGAGTAGCCAATGGTGGAGCGGCATTCGTCTCGGCATCAATCCTGTTCTGTGATTGGGTCAAGACGGAATGTAGGATCCGCGAATGAAAGTCGGATGATTCAACCAGTAACAGGAGGATTATAGATTAGTGTTACAGAAAGCCATAGTTATGACAGCTCCAGCTGCCTTGGCAAACTCAATTTTGGGTTTGATACCTTCTTTTGCTTTCCAGATTCGGCAGTTCTTCTTTAGTTGCCTTAGTTGTATAAAACAAAAATATTGAACTCAATCCTAACCATTCACTTAACCTATAATCGTGAAATCAATCAATTTGAAATCGATTCATCATTGGAAGAAATCTAACAAAACCTGAAATTGCGTAATATCACATGTGCTGACCTATATACATCTCTTAGAATCGGTTTATTTCCGAAAATTTTCTCATAAGGAAGCCGACTTCAACACTATACATATTAGCAACTACGAACATATGTGAGAGACGTATCACCCCAATGGGAGAAAGGCGATCAAGATAACGAGAATATGAATGATGTGAATTCATGGAGGGTACGAAAAGTAACTCACTGCATCTGTAATATCCATATCGGTACTTATTGAAAATAGGTTGATCTTCAAATTCATTAGAAATGGGACATCACAATATCATAAGTGCTGTAACAATTAGCTGACTTTGATTCCTTTTCCAAATACTTTAAAACTTCCTTGATTTTTCTACATACTACCTTTCATACAACAATGATCAGAAATGTGAACTGTATATATTGGTAAAGTGGTGTTACACTTCATTTGGGACAAACACATCATCCTTCTTTACCCTGCATACTGTTGGGTCATAAAAATTTGGATTTGCCGGGAAGTGATTGGCATTAGGAAGCCGACTTCAACACCCGATGTATCAGCAACGACGAATCATAAGAGAGAAACGTATCATCCCAATGGGTGACAAGGGGAAGGAGATAACAACAATATGAACGATGTCATTTCATGACGGATACCAAGCGTAACTCACTACTACATCTGTATTATCCATGTCTGTACTTAGTGAAATGGTGGGATATACTCTTTGCGCCGTCTTTGCTTGCCTGTTGGACTGTCCTCGAATCGAATTTTTCCCTGTGAGGGGTGCATTTCAGGCACATTCCGTTTGATGACTACCTCAAGTGGCTTAAATGTTTGGAACCACTCATGTGTTCCGGCCATGTGCTCACTAGCACCACTGTCGAAATACCACCTTTCAACTTCAACTATATCACTGTTACACAAAGCCATAGTTGTGAAAGCTTCTGCTGCAATGGCAAACTCAATTTTGTATTTTTGATCTCCTTTTGGTTTCCTGATTTGGCAGTCCTTCTTCAGTTGCCTTGGTTTTTACAATAAAAACATGTACCTCTATCCGAATTTAGTTTGTCTGGATTATTTTTACATTCAGCAAACCAATGATTTTCAATGAATCAAAAAATTGTAGATGAACTGAAGGTGATCACGCTTAAAAAGCGTTCTGATCTCATTGATGATCTATTTCGCACGTTGGTCCAAACTATTTAAATGAGGATGTTGGGAATTAAAATATTTTATTTTGAGTTTTCAATCATTCATGTTATTTACTATTTTCATTCTTATTTTCTATGCTATGGGTGGACGTGAGGCTATGGCCCTATCAGCAGCCGCCCTAGTAGTATATTGTAATCACAGGAACATTCACAACAAATATCCTAATTTCATCATTTCAATGTTTATTGTTACTTATGTTACAGGTGTACATCGAGGTGGAGGACGTGAATGACGAGACCCCTCTAACTTTGTTGCCGTTCTACTCAGGAAAAGTCGTTGAAGAGACTGAAATGATCACCGAGGTGGTCCAGCTTACCGCTTGGGACGCAGACCTCACCCCCACCCAAATTACCTTCTCCATCACCGGAGGGGACGCCGACGATTTCTTCACCATCAATCGGACGTCTGGTGAGTGTAAACCAAAAGGCCCGGGGTGCCGAATGTCCTCTTGATCGAATCGTTTACTCTCCCGTGGTTTTATGACGTCCTTATGAAGCAAGGAATTGATCATATTGGGTGTGAGACAACGCAAACAAGAGAAAGAAAACTTCTGCCAAGTTTGGTGTAGCAAATAGATTCCTCGTCCACACAACTATAATGCATAGATCATTGAAATGGTCCAAATTATATCGAAAGATTAGGTTGAAAATTAAAATTATTGAGTGGCAGAAGTGCCACAGGGCACGTTCGCTGGATATCAACGCGTTCAAAACGTTAGTCTTTTTGTATTGCGAATCTTCCGCGGTAATTCTGTATCGGATAAAATAATGATAGGATTTTGCTGGCAGTGATATGAGATCATTGAACGATTCTTTCCCTACCATTCTGAATATCGGAGCTCGATTGAACCATTAAAACACAAGAAAATGCAGCTCAATGGAAATTACGTTTGCAGGCTGCAGGGTGATCTATTTATTAGTTGTGACCAATGAATAGCGTAGTCTGTACAGTAATTTTGAATTTGGAGAAAAAAAATTGTTTCATCCCACAAAAGTGAAAAAAATACTCCGGAAAGCAACCTTGGAATCTAAGTCCCTAAATCCCTCTTAGAACATTTTTAGACCAAATCCATGATCTTGATCGATTTTCGTGACTCTTCCTTTCTTCGATCCCAATTTTAGTGTAGTTGTGCAATAAACGTCGAAATTTTACTTTTACTGATAGAAGGGGGATGGATTGCTTAATATCGAATCCTTTTAATCACCGATCAAGCATGAAAGCTTGTAAAATAAATTTTCTATCTACAAGTAAGAGTTTTCTCTAATAGATTACATTATTTTTAGGTTCCAGAACTTTTAATTTTTATCAAGAAATGTGGCGAATGGACGGGATAATAGTGGTTAAATGTTATATCCTCACTATTTTAGTATAATTTTATTGATTTTTAATTGTAATTATTGTTTTGACCGAACTTTTAGTATTTATGCACAAAAAGCCTAGGAAATGTTGAATTGTTTTCGTTAATGAAGATGGAGGGGTTTATAGGCAATTCATTCAATGCTTATTTATTTATCAAAAAACGGGACAGTTTAATGTAGGAGGGACAGTTCAACATGGGGGGGGGGGGGGGAGCGAAACAAATTTAATACAATCAAAATTAAAGAAAATTGAAACTAGTGTACAGAAAACAACTAATCATAAAATCACCGCTTTATTGAAGATGAATAAGAAGAGAAAATGTCAATATCGGGATTGGTTTGAAGTAATAAGTTGGCACTGATTAACATTCTGGAGAGTGGACGGTGGTACATGTAATTAGTAGGTGAAAACTCAAATGAGAAAGAGCCGCACTCCTTGTGCTAACCTGTGGAACTAGGAGGTTGATCCTAGAAAGAAGGCAGGGGCAGTCCATCTGGCCACGATTCAACTTGCATAGAAAATACTGGTCATTATAACTACGCAGGGCATCAACTTACATCTCACCAGCAGCAGCGGGTAATCAAAATCGGTAAAGGGAATGCCCAACTTGTTACCAACATATCTGGGGGAAAATCGTTGGTCTCTCTAGTTGTTCAATATGAGCTTCATGTTAAGGAGGCCAAACTACAGCATCGTATTCGAGAATAGGCAAAACCAATGTTTTGTGGAGCAATACAATAGCGTGAATATTGGGAATCTCTCTAGTGTTCCTCTTGGGGGAACCGAGAGATTTCACGGCTTTATTGGTGATGCCATCGATGTGATCATTAAAAGTCATTTGAACATCGAATCGAACCCCCATATTTTATCCCACACCTGCGGGAGTAGAAGACTATTTATTTGGAAATCGTGGGTTAATGGAGAGGAGATTCGATCAAATTACTCACATAGTTTATGCCGCCAATTTTCTTGCTTCTTTTTTTGTTCGATTAAGAATTTTGATCTAATTTGGAAACGTATCTCATAAATTTCAAATTTAATCATGAATGGTAGCGAATGAAAGAGGCATTATTGATCAATATAACCCCCTCCCCTCCCCTCAAACTCTGTCGCTTTACGTTCCAAGGTGTAGAGGTTCCAAATCCTGCTATGTATGTCCGCCTTAGGGGCCATAAAAGTCTGAAATCGAAATATACAATTCGTTCTATCGCACATGGAATTCGGGGGCAAACTTCTAGCCCGCCCGATCGCTTCACGCGCATAGATAGGGACCAAAAACTCACCAAAACGAAGTTTTTTCATCACGCAGGGAAGTGGATTCTTACTGAAGAAATCTCGTTTTTATGGGTGAAAATGTTAATAACGGTTTAATTTCAATATTTTAATCCCAATTTTTTCAATTCTTTGTTTGGAGGACTTAGCAGCAAGAAAATCTTTGGTGTCTGGGAGGGACGTCAAAAATAATACACCTTTATGAAATAATCATCACCGTTTTTCTTTTTTAATAAACGGACTGGTTTATAAGACTTAGTGTGACTTAGTGTATCACACTTAGTGTGATATTACCAACCGGACATAGAGATGTCCCTTCAATGAATGTACTACTTACGAATCTGTTCATTTCTATTGCTCCCGAGTTTAGCTGTTCTTAGTAGAAGCTTAATTTTCACTCTCAAAAAAATAATGCATCTCCAAAATCAAAATTCCCACTCGAGTTTTGCTTTTTGGACCATTCTGAACAACTTTAGTTTCGCTTCTGTCGCGCTCCGCAAATCATTTCAACAGTCTTAATTTCTACACTTTTCATACTATTTTGATAAAACATTTCAGAGATTGCTCGGGCTGTAGATGCGACATGCGTATAAAAATTCATATATAATGAATATTCACCTAGCGCTATATTCTCCGGTTCTAGTGACCCGATCTTGCTCACATTCTATAGGTAGTAGGGGAAGAATGGGTTAATAATCTACAATAATTTCTATGCGATAGTATTATTCAGAGCTGCTGACGTTAAACTCTTGTAACAAGCCTTATTTTCAACAGGTTTTGATAATATTTGTTGGCAATGTACGTATGAGTATGTGGCTTTATCACGTGCCAAGCTTAAAATCCATCAAGCATCATTTTCTCTTTTCCTAATCGGCCGATTCAGTTGTTCAAATCGGTGTAAAACTCTAAATGCAAGTGAAATGTAGAGTTTGGCGAACTAAATTTTTTCATAGCTTATATAAGGAAACCAAAGTCAGTAGCAAAATCCGTATCTCAACGATCGATTGATGTTGATCTCAATAGCGATTGAGCTATGAATTGAATGGCACCACGAGTTGCTGTAAGCTTTTCCATTCGCATCCCTTAAGGAAAGCTTTACTGGACTATGGTGTAGAAAGGGCTGTTGAAGGGCTTAGTAACCAAATCTTCTTGCCAATACTCGACGGATCGATAGCACTACGGTAACGAGAAGAAAATGGAGAGCGCCTTCAATTCCCTGAGGGATAGAGTGGATTATTTACCTCATCGGAACAGAAAATATTATTTATTCATTTCGGTTTATTAGTTTCAATAAAAAGCATTTTTAATTGCATAGCAAAACATTTTTATAACCCCCCTCAAACCTTTGACACTTTACGCCTCAAGGTGCGTAGATTCAAAATCTGCGATGCCCTCCAGCCGTACGGGCCATAAAAAGTCTTAGAACTGATAAAAAGAAATCCATTAATTCTCACATGAACTCCAATCGGGGTCTACTGGGTTCTAACTTCTTGTCAGCCCAATCGTTTCACACGCATAGATGTTACGGGCCAGAAAGTGGTGAAAACCACGTTTTTTTAGAGGTTTTGATTGACTTAGTCAAGTTTTGTGTTGTTTCCAAGTAATTTTGGAAGGAAAATCGATTGAGCCCCAGACCATTCTGAGCTCATCTAACTTCAAAAATCTCATTTTAAGGGTGAAAATGTTGAAGAAAATGGGTGTGATGCGTATTTCAAAAATAATAAACCTTCGTAAAATAATTATTTTATATAAATACATATATAATTATTTTATATTTTATATTATAATTATAATTGGCAGCGTTTTTATTGCTGTCACTTCGTTTATCTTCTTAGAACAGGTAGCTGCCTAAGCTCATTTAGTTAAATTTTGGTAATGTTACCTTGGCTCTGTTGTGCAAACATGTATTATAAACTTCTGCGTTGATGGGCTAGCCAGTGAAGAAATACTATATCTTTTGATTACTGCGACTATACCACCGACAAATCTTTTTCCCTTTTTGAAGAATGAGCATTAATGAAGATTTCCTCCGTGATTGCTTAAACACGTTCTCACTATACTATTCTTTATCTACTGTTCACGTAACAGTACTTATTTTGCATTGTCACCATCACGATGCCATATCTCGGTACCTCTTTTCATAGTGAAGCAATACGATCGGACGGTTTCACGAAACCAGTTGTTTCAGAATTCTTCTACCACTCTACCAGGATACTAGAACTCTCTGAAGGGAGACCTGCGTTATTACTCCGATATTCTCCTTTACAACCACCCGCCCTCTTCATCCACTTCCTGCCCTTTCCAGCCTCAAGCAATGCACAGATAGCTATGCTAATCTTATAGCTTTTCTTTCTTATTTTCCAAAACCTCACCTGTTGTTTTTTAAATTGGATGGCTCAAGTTGCTTGAAATGGGTTGCCTGCCTTGCTAGATACCGTTCGGGAGACCGAGTCAAGATGAGTAACAATTTGTTGTTTTGTCCATAAGACTTGCCATAATTTGTATAATCGCTATAAGTGACTTCCTAAATTGCCCACCGAATCCATTAATGAATTTTCTACTATCACTATTTAGAAGAAGGTTACGTCTTGTAAATACTTTCTTGCCCATTTGTTTACGTTGCGTTGTGAGCTACAGCAGGGACAAGATGAATCAGCCATTCTTGCTACACAAAATGATATTATTTCCACTGGAAAACAAATCACAGCCATTCTATATCGCTTCGGAAAATACCCACATGTTGACATTACCCTGGAGAATCCGAAGAACATTGTCATCAAACTAATGGAACTAGTGGAAAAAGAACTTGAAAAATTTTACCATAGTAGAAAAATGCGTAGTTAGATAATGAAAATTGACACAATCCGCATTTAGTACCTATATCAATGCAATTAAATGAACCGATAACGAATGAATAAAAGAAAGTGCTAATACTTTATGTAGAGGGAACCCAACAAAGATAGGAATTAAAAGTGGGTAAAACACCGATTAAACTATTCTTAAATCATGTAAGATATATCAAAGAAATATTGAGATCATTATTGAATAGAATGAGGAAATTTCAACGAACATTCATTGCCATTGATAGTGACTCAAGTCTATCCCCCTACCGGTCTTTTTTAGGACGTCTCTCTGTATGAAGACGTCTTTAGTAGAGGGGAGCCTAATAAAATTCATCCAGAGGATGTGGGACAGCCCAAACATAGGAAAAATATACAACAACTGAATATGAATCCATTTCGTTCTAAAACTGTATCCTTGACAAAACAATAAATGTGCATACGCGTGTGTGTCATATGCCGAGTGACCGGAGCAAGAAGCCAGATATCGTTGCCATTAAGCCTGATGGGTCTGCCACAATCCTGGATGTCCAAGTTGTCAGTGGCAGCGTGGACACGGAGCAGACCTGGAGAGCTAAGAAAAGTAAATATGGTAGGAACGGCCTGCTACAAGTGCCATCTGAGCTAAAGGGAGTGGCGTATAATAACATCAAGGTTATGGCTGCAACCGTGTCATGGCGCGGAGTGTGGTGCGGGATAAGTGCCGCAGAGTTACTAGAGCGAAGAATCTCGTCAGGAGTACTTCGTGGTATCATCACCCACGTCTTCCAGGGCTCTTACTTAAACTAGTGGCCATTCTATAGGGCACTTCCTTCCATCCCTCCCTCCCTCCTCCATCTTCCTCAATTTCCCACACCTCGAAGAGCGGCGTCAGGTGAACCTGGGCCCCACTTTTATTCTTCTTGGTTTTTAATTTTTCATTTTTTTTAATTTAAAAATTTTGAAAATTCAACTGATTTTTATGATTCCTTTTTCGTTCAATCCCAATTATACTCATGTTTTGCAACAAACTTTGGTCAAACATTGCTTGCGTTACTCAACAGTATGTTTTTATTATCGAACCATTCACATCTGAAAAAGAGAGAGAAAAATAAAACGAGATCCTACAGCTAAAGTCAAAACAGGGATCAAAGGGGCCAATGGATGGGCTTTGATCCATATTGATTCGAAACTGATGGTTCTTCTTGCCCTGTTCAGTAGGTTTCAGGAAAAGTGGTGATAATAGGATTTGAAAACCATAGGGCAAAATGTACTATGTCTAACGTAATTCTTGTACTATGGGCTTTCCAACACTGAAAGAGCTGATATGTAAGCTTGATAAGCGTGCAAATGAAAGTGCAGCTTTCCAGCTAACTCCAGTGTTGCTAGCTGCCGTTAAACAGTATGGAGTAAAACAAGCCAACGCAGTGAGCCCCTGGTTCATGTTGTCACGGTTTTCCCTACTTGCTTTAATTTCCCCGCTCTCGAATAAAGTTAACAAGAGAAAAATTCAAAGATACGTCCAACACAAAAAAAACACACAAACATACAATACGTAATTACATACGGACAGAATATGTTCAGTGGATATTTCAATGGGAAAGCGGGGCGTTCCGCATTAAAGCGTTATCAACAACGCAAACACCCATATTTGTATATATTCTGGAAAATATTTTTGAGTGGTTATATTTTTTATGCAAACGGAGATGGTTTGATTGATCAATGAAATCTGGCTTGTTTGATTTTTATTGTTTGACGACGTTCTGATCGAGAGTCGATGTATCCCACGGTTTTTGGAAATCGTCTATTGATATTAGCCGCTGAATTTGTTCGATCATTTTCGTTTCTTTCAATTTTTATAATGTGGAAACAGTCCCAGAATTTATAAAACCTGTGCAGGTGATCGAACTATTTCACAAGACGCGAGCAGGTTCCAAATGATTAAATGCAGGTGTAGGAATTATTTTTGTTGTTGTAGACATTTTGTTGTAGAAAAATACAACCCTGATTTTATTGTGATTTACAGGGATGGTGAAGACAAGTGGAAAGACGTTGGACCGTGAAATGAGGGACGAATATTTACTGGAGGTAAGTACGTACCTGTGAAGTTAAGCAAACTGTAGTATGATGAAACCGCCAACGCCATGTTAAAACTGGGCTGTTGGATCTCGTAATATGTATTTTAACCGTTCACTGTATTTATCTACCGTTAAAGCACCAAATGGAAATTTCTCACCCAATTGATGATCGGGGGTTGGGCTAGTTACGGTTCCTGCAGCTTTCACCTGCTAAAGGTAATGAGTTTGGGCCAAATTAGGTAATTTTAATGTACATGTTATCGTCAATGTGAGGGGGGGACAGGTTGTCCGAGCGAGCTAAGGCATCAGTCCTTTGGCTGTTTACTTTCAGTGGGAGTACTGATTAGCCCGGTTCGAATCCGACAGGCACCAATGATTAGGGCCAAAATCCTAACAAGTGTTGTACACCTGTCCTGTCGTTAGACAGTTCACCTCTGATCTCGATATCACGTGAATCCAAATCGGTCCCAACCCAGGAGCGTGAGGCAATGGGAAGCCACGTGCGAAATCGTCAGACCTAGTTCCGATCCTCTCTAGAGGACGGCTGGCGACGTCCGCGACACCTCCGGGTAGTCGGACGAAAATCCATGGTGAAATTCCTTGTTTACTTTACTTTACTTTTACTTTTCTTGTCAATGTGAGAAATCCGTCGTTATAGCGTTGGGCATTCTGCATCTATGGTTCTGCCCCTCACGGCGTTTGTTTGTTGTTGAATGAAAGTTCAGTTTCGAGTGAGATTTTAAAGCGTAAAGCTCCTTTCCTTACTTTTTAACAATGTATAATGTCAAGTTATACTTTAACATCACTAAAACCGTATGGTGACTGTGGCCTCTTAGACAGTGTTTAAAATACATAGCATGTGTTTGTAAAATGAACACATACAACGATTAAAATATACACATATGTTGGGAAACAAATATTGTGTTTACTAAATAATGAAGAGAAGAGAGATATATTGAAAAATCAGACGGGGAATGTTTGATCAGGAAGTTTACCTTCTTTCAATATCAAAAGTGGAATTGGTGAAAGTATGGCAGAATCCTTTTCTAGAATTTCTTCCTTACCTTGCCCAAGGTGCCGTAGGCATACATGCTGCCTAAATTTTACATTAATTACGTCAATGTGTGCAACACCTAACCGTCGAAATCAATTAAACTGTGTAACTCTTTACCTTCGTGGATATATAGACAACGTTCTATCTTACTCCGTTTTATTACACCTTGTATATTCAAAATCTGCACATTTCAAATCAAATCAAAACATTTATTTGTAGAGAACAGTGAATAATGTTCGTTACAAGAGTTCGGACAAATGGCCGTTGAAGATATACAAATTAAATTAAAGTAAATAGTATCTAATTGTTGGTAAATGAAATTTTAAACTGCAGTTAAGTAAAAGCCAGTGAAAATCAATTGAAATAGAAATAGTATAGTACAAAAGTTCCTAACTCATATAATCAAAGACCAGGTATAATAACAAACTTTCCCTCATCATTTCGTGATTTATTTCCCCAATCCAGTACCCACCAATTATATAATGTTCGCTGTGCCACTAAAGCTCATCGCGTGCCATACCCGCAGCATGAGTGATCTCAATGTGAATTGATGAAGAGCTTGCATTTTTTCCTCATCACCACCCGTATCCATCAGCGAGCAGAGTCCCATCACACCCCTCCCAGGGTCCGCAGTGGCATCCATGTCGAGTTCAACGAAGTAGAGAGGACAGTAGAGCAAAAAGTGTGCCAGCGTAGCTGCGGCCTTAAGTTCACAAACAGAGCACAAAACCGAATTCGTGAGTTCTAACTTCGATCTTCAATGGTAGAACTTAATCCTGCCCATATCCGGGTTTGTTGTCGCAAGTCGTAGTTGTGCTACAACTCTTTCGCGGTGCAAGTTTCCAGCGTACCCAAGGTACCTTTGCTTCCCACCATAATCTAAAAAAGCCTGGAACAATCCATTGTACGCAGAGTTCAACGTGCGTTCCATATCTAGGCTCGAAAAAATCTGCAAATCATTCTAAAAGGTTTATTATTTTTTAAAGCCCTTACAGTGGACGGCGTACCAATTAATTCAAATTATTTATTAATAATTTTCCATTTAACTCGCTCAAAACATCGTTTATTAAGAAAGAAGTAGTTTCTTGGTGAAAATTAAGGCCATGGCAGAATTGGACGATTTCAGAAACACGATCATAGGCTCGACGTTCCTGCCAGTTTCACTTGAATAGTTTGTAAAAGGTGGCTACAGCGTTGGGATGGCAAGAAAATTGTTCTCCCTTTCGTTTATTTTCTCTCGTGGTGTTAGCAACACTTGTGACTAGGTGGTCGGTCGGTTACCCTGCGAACGTCTCCCCTATTAAAGTTGGTCTGAGTTACGATAGCTCGAGTTTTTCCTTCACCTTTCCTTAGAAGTTCTGTTTTTAATCGTCGCCCAAAAATCGGGATTCGCTTATATACAACTCTTGTTATTTTTTATATTTTATATATTATATTTATTTTAATTAAAAAAACAGCAGAAATCGTGAGAATTACTATTCTATACTATTCCACCGATATTTATAGGTCGGTAGCTAAATTTTAGTGAAGTGTCTACATCTATCGATTGTATTACTTATTTAGTTAAATAAAACGAGAAAAACGAGAAAACGTTAGCACAAAAATGGGCTCTTCAAATGGGATTTTTTTGGAAAATATTTGATTGTCTGTGTCATTGTGGTTTGGGGGCTCATTCTACGAGTGAATTTCTACGGATCTTGAACCTTTCCCAGCCGATTTTGGGTCCAAAATTATTGGGAATCGGAAGCCCATTTGGCTGTCAGTAAAAACCCTGAAACCCTTCCTCGTTTTTGATCCATAGTGTCTTTGCATGTGAGATAAATCGAGCTGTCTAGAAGTTAAGATCAACTAGACCCCATGTAGAGTCTGAGTGGAAAAGAACGGATTTTTTTTTACATCATTTCTAAGGCATTTTTGGTCCGGACGGAGGACGAACTTTGCAGATTATGATGTACGCATCGTGAAACGTATAAGGGGCAACATTTTACGGGGGGGGGGGGGGGGGGGGGGGAAAATTTCGATCATACAAAATTTATGAAAATAATAAACCACAAGTTGTTATAGGTCATGTTGTCTAGGGCCGGTTTCACACTACTCCGACCGTCGGGTGTCCGGTTTTCTGCCTGGCAACTACAAGGGAGTTCGATCTTTTATCATAGTACAGAAAAGGACAAGTGCTCGGCTTCGTTTGTCTCGTAATGTAGCCATAGAACACAGCCATGTGATCTATTCAGTCATGTGATCGATTATTATCCTTACAGGATTCCAGTTCCAATAGGAATGATATTGCGGGCAGGTTATACTGTCAAGCATTCGTTCAGTTTGATTATACAGGGTGTCCCAGGAGTTATGCACATCCGACTCCTACTTGTTCTACAACTCATTTCCGAACAAAAATGCCTCGTGTCAATTTTTTGCCAGAGACCTCGTTTCCGTGTTATTCGCGATTAAGATTTGTTTTCGATCTTATGTCATTAAAACTGTCATAACTCCGTCAATTTTGGAGATAGCTCAAATTTAATTACACCGTTGAAAAGAGCATTACATTTTTCATCTATTTGATGTCAGAAAACATTTTTTTTAAATTGCATTGAAGATGTGCGATTGCTGCGCGAAATGGCAGTTTTGCCAAAATCTTGAAATCGCCTGTTTTTCATCTCGCCTAGCAACCCCATTAACGCTTGACCAAGAACTGTGCAGGCCTGGTAAAACGTGCGCCAAAATGTCAGCTTTCCAACGGTGTAGTCATTTTGGCTTTTTAAAAATATTTCTAGTAAAGGAAACGGTGTTTAGCTGCTGAAAAACATGTGTTTTTTGTTAAAATTGAGGTTTTTCTAGAAGTCTTGACGAAAAAAGATTGTAGACGGAATATACGGAACTTTTTTCGCTCAATCGAATGGTGACAACGCCAGACCTCTCAAGTGATGATTCAAGTTAGTTTTGTCGGATGCATAAACCCGTTCTTTTGTGAACAGCGTCTACTGCATTTCTTAGCTGTCCGGCCAAAGTCATGACAATCGAAGAGCCGAGAGACGGCTATTGTTTGTGTTCATTTACGATGAGTTGCATTCATCTTTTTGCTGAAACTATGGACCCTTATCAAATCAGGCTTCCGTGTCATTATCAACTCTTCCCTTTCGTCTCTTTCCTCGCTATATTTTCTTCAGCGTGGTTTCCATATTGCATATTGCTATTCACCTATGGTGCGCCATAGCTATTGAACATAGCTGATAGTAATAACCAAAACCTTAGTGACAAAAAAGAAGTAGTAGATTAAAAAAAATGGTTTACTAGATAAAAAAGGATCAGTGCCATACACAATATTATCTTCCAATATTTTTCCCTTATACTATCCAACGTGTTCGCAAGGGTGTGAGTTGTACACAGGAGGAGTGTGACTCCCTTGCTGCTACAGAAGGATTACCATTGTCTAATCCGTACACAAAAATCATGTCAACGTACTCACTTGTGGTATAGTTACTCAACTGAAAGCAACTCATCGCAATCAATCGTAGATGAACACAAACAATAGCCGTCTCTCGGCTCTTCGATTATCCTGACTTTGGGTGGACAGCTTAGGAATGCCGTAGACGCTGTTCACAAACGATCGTTTTCATTCATTAAATTCATTTTCATTCCGTTTGAAAAGATGCAAGATGTACATTTCTGTATCTACCTGTATGGTTCCCAACCAAAATCACAGGGACTTTTTATACATATGATTGGTGTTACTGTAATTTGGCATAATAGGATATTCACTGAGTGAAATGCTGCTTCTGTTAAACACGGTTCTGTTAATCGTGACTTCTAAGAAGAACGCTGGAACAAGTCACATTTGAAATATCTCTTAATCCAATATTTTAGTAGTTACTAAGGTATGTACAAATTGTGAATTTGTATTATATGGAGCTTCCATTGCAGGTAACGGTGAGTGACGCCGGAACTCCACCTCTGTCTTCAGTGACCAAAGTGCTCATACAAGTGATTGACGTGAACGACCACGCTCCGACTTTCGACCAAACCATCTACCACATCACCGTGCCGGAACTCATCCTTCCACTTTCGTACATGCCTCAGGTAGAACTCTTGTTTCAAATATGGTAGTTGCTTGTTTTTGTTGGTTCTGTTAGTAATAATAGTGAAATTATCACTTAGATATTTAAGGAAAATTCCGCCGTCACTCTCGCCAGTTGGCAGATTTCGTAATACAGGCGATTGATCCCCAAGAAGTGAAATGGGCTTTAGCAGATCTTCGAAGATGTCCCGAAGAACGCACGAACACCGAATTTACGTTTGGCGATTCATACTTTATCTTCTAATTGATGATCAATTTTGATGTTCTGTTGATAATTTTACAAGTGTGTGTGACGGAAAACGTTATTGTGAACGGCACGGAACTGTAAAAATAGGACGGCAATGTTTAGCAATAATTACAAGTTTTTACTACAAAAAGAACTTCCTGGTGGGTAAAGTAAACGGTCAAGTACCGGTGAAGGGAAGTTCAAGATCTTTTAAAGAACGATTGCATAACAGCGAGGAAGATTTATGAGTAATAAAATCCGGCATCAATAAAAAAGTGTCTGTGGATCTATCCAGGCAATTCTATTCAGGAAGAAACTTCCGATGTTGCTTCCGAACCGAGCTTGTGTTGATAAGTGACATTGGTATTTACTGAAGAACTGGGAATTTATCGCCGTTCTACCATAGGGATTGATCGGTACAATTGTTTGCGAACGGGGATCAATCACCTGTCGCCTTTGCTTTCGACGAAGAACACACGCTTGAGGTGTGTGTCTGGTGAACCCATCACCATTAGGCCGCATAGTATTAATCAGTACCTACCACTACCTGCGGTTTGTGAATAGAGACGCTTTTAGATGACGCTGGCAAATATTGCTACTAATTTACCTTTGTGATTCCCAATATAAACAGGTACATGTTTTTGCTAACTCAAACTTCATATTTTCAGAACGACGAAAGTTCGGAGGAAGCAATGGCCTTGGAAGAAATCGAAGGCGTTTGGGAGACGTTTCCAATGAATCATCAGGACGGCTTTGAATTATTTACGGTAAGTACAACGTGATGATAAGGAATGCATACACAGAAGAGACGTCCATATCGGAGACAAACAAATTTACCACCACGAAAATGGAAACAAAGCTTCCACTACCGTTCGAGAGTCACCAACTTCGTGACTCTTTTTAGTAATTTTTTTCTTTACCTTTGGCTCTTATGCTATCCACACCCGCCATCATCCGCTCTCGAAAGGAATTTCTAAAATTCGCCAGCGAAGTGAAGAAGTGCATAACAGAAAAACAGTTTAATAACGAACAAAATAACAACGTGAATCGTTCGGGGAGATAAGAACAAACCTTGCTACATCAGCTTCCGGAAGTAGAAAAGACCGAGACAGATCAAAAATCAATAAAAATTCCACGTTAAATCTCCAGCAACTGGGTTCAAGGAGCAAAATTGACAGCAAAAACTGGGGAGAATCTCCAAGACAGAGAGTGGTCGATTAGGAGTCTATCTTTAATCAGCACAAAGAAAACCTTTGTTCGAGGATGTTCCCAATAGTGAGTATCAGGGATGCTTTAAAAATCGAGAAAAAAGTTGTCTGTATGAACTAGCACAGGCGTTCGCTACTTCAAATCATTGTTCCTTCAACTTCCGAGTACTTTTCACATTCGGAATACGAGTAAATTATATTTTCCCACTTCCAACAGTAACATTGATAGAAGGGGTTTTCATTTTGCTCCCCCTAACAGATTACATTCTTTTAATTGAAACTATAGATTTTCACCAAGGTTATAGTAATCATCTGGTAATATATTAATTCAAAATCATTTAAAAACCAAAATCACTCCACCGATTTGAGTCAAATTAAAACTCGTTGAACCTTTTTTATTCCAAGATATTTCTGTAGCTTTAATATACTTGTTTTTATACGTGCTTCATACCAGCTTCCCGCCGATACAGATAAACAACACTTTTCAGGTCATCATCTGATGACAGATGATGACAGAAAGGAACCTATATAGAATCGGTTAAGTGCCGATAGAGTTGAATCTAAAAAAATACATCTACAATCATCATTCTAGGCCCTCCCAATAGGGTTTGGTCTGGAAAAAATTGTTACGGACGGTATTGGATTTGCAGTACGAACCCGCCTTCAAAGCCTGACATATCAGCAACGAATCATATGAGAGAGACGTATCATCTCAATTGATGACAAGGGGAAGCAGATAAAGTCGAGTTGCTTGTTAAGATATGTTTTATTGAGCTTTTATAAATAATGGAAGTAGTCATCATAATCACAGAATCGTCAAAATACACGAGATTTGGCACGTGTGGAGTCGGGTGGTAACAGAGTCATAACCGCATGGTCCTCTTCTTAGTGGATGGCTCAACATCATTTGGCCGCTTCCTCTTCGTACGCAGACTGGTCGATTTCTTTTCGAAGAAACTGGAATCTGAAAATAAATAGTAAAGAATCAAGTTAATAACAGTCACATGATGTCAGTGTCACCAACATATTAAGGACGATCCGAATTATATTATTAGGAAAATGACTGAACTTACATATTGACTTGATGGTGCGAACTCGTACATCCACCTTCCTGTTTTCTTTCTTGGTCCGTCTTCGCTCGTCGAGGTAGCATCGGATCCTTCTTGACAGTATGGGATCGTGAAAGCAGAGATCTCTCCACTGAGGGGATACCAATATTACGTTGATCAAGGAGTCAGTGTCCAACATCCTGTAACAAGGAATGAAACAATCATCATTACCACGATACTCACCATATTTTCATTCGTTCCGACAAAAACCCAGATGACGTTCATCAAATTAAGTGCTTTTAAATGTCTTAAATAAGTCAGTACTTACCGAAGGATGTGACAGCCCATCTCATTAGGGAGTTCACCAACGATGTTCTTCTTGCGGGGAGGGACTACCGCGTTGAGGAACGTGAACACGTTAAACACGTAAACTGAAGGAGCCATGATAATCAATTAAACATACGAGAACGGAATGAGTGGTACTTTCACATCATCCTCTTATATAGGTTCCCAGAGGGTCGAATGGAGACACGTGGTTGGCCGGTGAGAAGTGAAAGGTTTTATCCGAGTAGCCAATGGTGGAGCGGCATTCGTCTCGGCATCAGTCCTGTTCTATGATTGGGTCAAGACGGAATGTAGGATCCGCGAATGAAAGTCGGATGATTCAACCAGTAAAAGAGGATTTTAAATTAGTGACGAGAGAAAAACGGAAATCAAGCCTCGCCAAAATCAAATGTACTAACTGAGCAGTAGGAAAAATGGTTTATTTGAGTAACCATAAGTTCAGTTACTTTTCAGGATTATAGTTCGAAATATATTAAGCCTAACAAAACGAGATTTTGTCATTTCTATTGCACTATAATACTCCGAAAGCTCTTTTAAACCTAGTCAGATACACATATCCTGCTTCCCGAAATGTGAGACAATCAATTTGAACTCGAGGTTTCTACGGTCCACCTTCAAATTGAGTAACATCACAATTGCTGTAACAATTAGCTGACTTAGGTTCGTTTTCTAAATGCTTTTCAACTGTCTTGAATATTCTACAGACTACCTTTTATACAACAATGATCAGAACTGTGAACTGTATAAACTTTCTACATCCCTAACCATCATTTACCCTGTCCGACTTATTTCTTCATTCAACAGTCCAATGATTTTCAATACGACAAACCTTGAACCACTTCCCACTTGTATCAAATTTTTCTGGAGTTGGTAAGAAAACTGTTTCTCTTGTCATTGATACATCTTAATATACTGAGTATACGAATATGTTGGCGGAACGCTGATAGGCAAAACCCGCAAGACCGCTAGGTCTTCATGGTGGGATATACTCTGTGCGCCGTCTTTCCGCCTCCGTTGAAGTGTCCTCGAATCGAATCTTTCCCTATAAGGGGTGAATGTGTACGCCAGCGATATTGACTCGGGAACTTCCTGGCCATATTCAACATTTGTTCGCCAAAATAATTTGTCAAATAGTCGGATTGTTCATTATCAAAAATGATTGATCAGTGAGTGAGATGGGTTAGGAGGGGTGCGAACTAAGTAGGGAAGTTTACACTGCAGACCAACAAATGATGGCAATACGACTCAGTAAGATAAACAAACCTGCTTCCAAACATGTGAGACAATCAATTTGAAATCGAGGTGATTTTTGTCCATCATTGGAAGAGATTTAGCAATAACTGCAAATTGCGTAATATCACATGTGCCGACCTATATAGAATCGGCTAAGTGCCGATAGAGTTGAATCTAAAAAAATACATCTACAATCATCCTTCTAGGCCCTCCCAATAGGGTTTGGTCTCGAAAAAATTGTTACGGACGGTATGGGATTTGCAGTACGAACCCGCCTTCAAAGCCTGACATATCAGCAACGAATCATATGAGAGAGACGTATCATCTCAATTGATGACAAGGGGAAGCAGATAAAGTCGAGTTGCTTGTTAAGATATGTTTTATTGAGCTTTTATAAATAATGGAAGTAGTCATCATAATCACAGAATCGTCAAAATACACGAGATTTGTCACGTGTGGAGTCGGGTGGTAACAGAGTCATAACCGCATGGTCCTCTTCTTAGTGGATGGCTCAACATCATTTGGCCGCTTCCTCTTCGTACGCAGACTGGTCGAATTCTTTTCGAAGAAACTGGAATCTGAAAATAAATAGTAAAGAATCAAGTTAATAACAGTCACATGATGTCAGTGTCACCAACATATTAAGGACGATCCGAATTATATTATTAGGAAAATGACTGAACTTACATATTGACTTGATGGTGCGAACTCGTACATCCACCTTCCTGTTTTCTTTCTTGGTCCGTCTTCGCTCGTCGAGGTAGCATCGGATCCTTCTGGACAGTATGGGATCGTGCAAGCAGAGATCTCTCCACTGAGGGGATACCAATATTACGTTGATCAAGGAGTCAGTGTCCAACATCCTGTAACAAAGAATGAAACAATCATCATTACCACGATACTCACCATATTTTCATTCGTTCCGACAAAAACCAAGATGACGTTCATCAAATTAAGTGCTTTTAAATGTCTTAAATAAGTCAGTACTTACCGAAGGATGTGACAGCTCATCTCAGGAGGGAGTTCACCAACGATGTTCTTCTTGCGGGGAGGGACTACCGCGTTGAGGAACGTGAACACGTTAAATACATAAACTGAAGGAGCCATGATAATCAATTAAACATACGAGAACGGAATGAGTGGTACTTTCACATCATCCTCTTATATAGGTTCCCAGAGGGTCGAATGGAGACACGTGGTTGGCCGGTGAGAAGTGAAAGGTTTTATTCGAGTAGCCAATGGTGGAGCGGCATTCGTCTCGGCATCAATCCTGTTCTGTGATTGGGTCAAGACGGAATGTAGAAGCCTCGAATGATAGTCGGATGATTTCACAAGTAACAAGAGGATTTCAAATGAGTGACGAGAGAAAAGTAGCAGTCATACTTATGATGATGGGTACTAACTGAACAGCGATGCAAATTATTGCACAACGGTATATTATTCTGCATTTGATCGAACTCAGAAAGAAAAACGGCTGTGAGCATACCCAACTTCCCTTTGAGTGTAAACAAAACGGAAAGGAATCCGAAAACTACGAAATTTCAATCATTCTGCTATATGTTCGATGTGGTTAATTTTTAAGGAAACCCATGACTGTAGACGTCCACCGTTCCTGGTGCAGGTGGCATAACAGAAAGACGGCCCCACGGGCATACGCCTTCAAGACCGATGTGTCTTGCGTGGGGTACAATTCAAATACTCCTCCTTCGGCTCTTCGATCCGGGTCACCCGATCCTGAGATTTGATGCTTCCAAGGTAACTCGTTAACACGCGTTGAAATCATCAAACAGAACAACGGAAATTTAACGAGATTAAATAGAAAGTGCACCAAATTATTTCACAAAGGTATACTACTTTTAAACTTTCAGGTTCAGAAATTTCGGTCATTCGTAGGGGTGAATTTCTACGGATATGAAACCTATGTTAGTCGAATTACTAGAAAATTTCATCCCACTTGCCACCCATACCCCATGTAAGGAAAAACCTCGAAAAACTGAGTTTGTAATCGTAAGGCCTTTGTAATGTTTTTCTATTCTTTTCGATTTTGACCCATAGCATCGACGAATGGAAACAATCAGGTTCGCTAAAAGTCAGTACGATCTAGACCCCAAGTGAACTTTTGGTGAGAAAGAACGGATTGTTTACTTCAATTCTAAGACCTTCCATGGCGGAAAAACATTGCAGATTTTGAATCAAAACATGTTGAAATGTAAAATGACAAATGTTGAGGGAGGATTGTAAAACATTTTCGCTGTACGATGACAAAGGCGTATTATTGAAAATAATGAACCAAAAATGTGATTTAGAGGTTGGAGGGCCACTTTCAGGTTCAGAAATTTCGGTTACTTGCTGTGAGTGAATGCTATAGTGTTTGAAGAAGCTCGGTGAATTCACAATTCATTTAAGGCATAGTACAAACTTATGTAAATGAAGAAAAAAGTTCAATGCGAATAACACCCCTAATTCTTTGGTACTGCTAAAGCCCCGAAGAACTAAAACACATCAACTTCCATTAGCAAAACCATGTTTTTTCCGCATTTAAACGTATTTTTCTCTCCAACTTAGCCAAGTAAAATTGAATTGTACGTACAGTTGGAAAGCTGAAATCTTGGCGCAGTTTTTGGTGCTAAAGTACATGAAAAATCATGCAAAAATGACGCGCAACTAGATGAGAAATATGAAATTTTCCCTGTTTGTCAAAAAATTGCTTTATATGATAATTTTTCAACGATCAGGACCTTGGAAAAAAATTGTATACCTGGGAAATTTAGCGCTCTTTCCAACGGTGTCCTCAAATTTTTATTTAGCATTTAATTTAAAGGGGAAAAAATGGCACAAGTGATTCAACTCAAAAACAAAGCCTCCAAAAAAATTTTCAATGTGGCACTATTTGTTGGAACTTAGTTGTAGAATGGATTCCTCAAGTTTGGCTGTGTTTTACAATGGCCACATCGTATTGTATGAAATATTCGTATTTTTCAGATCTTGGCTTCTGATAAGGATGTGGGTCGTAACTCCGATCTGATATACTCGCTGAAAGGTAGCAAGACGAAAGGGAAGTTCTCCATAAACTCTAAAACTGGCATAATTTACACGCAGAGATCCTTACTCCGAGGCCACCAGTACAACGTGATGGTGAGAATCCACGCTAATATATTTGTGGATATACAATACATTCTGGTCTCGCTACGGCATACATTAGCATCTTTTTTCTGACATTCGAACTCTGCTAAAAAAAATTTATTAATTTCAAAAATATATCAAATTGCTTTGATTAAGAGATATTCAGCAATTCTACGTAATTTTATGATTTTAAGCAGTTTTTTCTTTTATGCACACTTTTTAGCACAATTTTGTACACAAATAGCAATGTTCACAAGCAAAACAACTCATGTTGAATAAAGTAATTTGAGATTACGAATGTTCGAGATTTTTTAAACATTTTTGTGATTTTCATGTGCAACATTATTTTATTTCATTAATTTTTAATTGATAAATCTCTTTTTCAATTGTCATTGTCAACAACAAATAGCTTTTGAGAGCTCTTGTTTTTCGCAATCATTAATATACCTGGAGGTGGGGGAGAGGGAGAGATGTGAATCATCAATTATGAAGTGGTTATATTATGACGAGAGTAATAGGTACCAACTCATCCACAGATCATGGCGACAGATGGAGGCAAGCCTACGAGAAATTCAACTGCTAGGATTTCTATCAAGGTGAAAGGCATTCCTTCCTCCTCCAGACACTCCCCCGTTATCAAAAACCCAAATCAAGCCATTCAACTGTTGGAATCCGACCTGCCCGGCTACATGGTGGCTATAATCCATGCAAGCGACTTGGATGACGACACCCTTTACTTCAATATTACAGGTAAATTTAGTTTTCTAATGGTAGGGGTATAATCATTTTCTGCAATACTAAATTATTGTAACACAATCTCCTTTTAATAATGTTACATTTTTACTTCTGATGTTAATTACCAATTCCAGGTTCGCATTTGTACCATTCTTTAAGACTTTTTTAAATGCCGTTCCAGGAACACCTTTTTGATACTGGGATCTTTTGAAAATTCGAAAGAGTTTATCAAATTCTCTGTTATTATCAAATACACTGAAAATATATTTTTCCATCTTGCAACTATTTGCTGTTTTTAGATGGGAATGCCGAAAGTAATTTCATCATTGGCAAAGACAAAGGGACAGTTCTTCTAGCAAAACCAGTCGACGCCGAAACAAAAACTAACTACAATCTCACTATTAGCGTTACAGACGGAGTTCACACAGCCTACACCCAGGTGATTCCCAAGCTTACTTCTAAACACCATAGTATGTTTAAAATCTTAAATTATTTACTCCACGGAACCACAATTCTGGTTACTCAGGTCCAAGAATATGGTGTGCTGTACCTTGGAGCGAGGCTATGTTATTATACTCTTGCCCACGTAGGAGCGACCCTGCGGTTTTCTGAAGACCTCTGGGTCTGGCAACGCCGCCCAAATCCGAGCCTCCAGGTAGTGGCCTGACGGCTCGCATCGGACCCTAATTACGGTGCGGTACTTACGTCTTATGCAATCCAAATGTGATCTAATGGTAAATTCGATCGTGCCATCACCAGAATCGTGATGTACATGAAAAAAGGGACACAACGAGTATAAATTTGAACTGGAAAAACATACCTAGACGTTATGTAAAAATACCCAATGGCGGTTTTCATCAAACTCAAACAAAAATGGGTTTTTCCCATGTGGGCATGTGGGGTATCGTGTTCCATGTAATTTTGGACGCTGAAGCGATTGGAGTGGGTCCCAAACCTGTGCGATTGACCCAGAGCGAGGAAATCCATTTTCATGGGGTAAAATGGTGCAAAATTACATTATTTCCGTACTTTTTCGAGCCCCATCCCATCTGACAGGGTTGGATCAAAGAAACATGAGTAATTGGGATTGCCATTGGGATTTTGGGATCCGGTTTTGGGATTGCCCTGTGTTTGATGTGGAAAAACATGTAGCCATAAGCCATATTTATGAAAGAATAGCTGACGCCAGCCATGAAACAATATTTTAGGGGAGAAACTACTGAAAAAAATGTATGGCAGTCCCTATCTTGATACATGATGCAGTCCAGAGATAATTAATTTAGCACAAACTTCTTCAAAGTTAAAACCCTTTGCATGATTCAAAACAAAAATGGCAGCCACACGTAAACGGTGCAAATAAAGTCTTTCTTAAACATGTTTTGAACTTGCTGTTTGTGTAGTAAAAACACAGGGAAAGAAGAAAACCTTTTGTAAATGTGCTAGCAACCAACTTACTCTTTTTTGGATCGCATCATATAGATTGACCCGTGTCCATAATGCATGGAAGAAACATCCAAAGACAAATCAACCTCACCCTCGATCATTACAAATAAAATTATAGTTCAGAAAAATTATAGTTCTAAAAGTAAGTATGTAGTTTACAACCTTAGAGTGATTGTAATGTTATATTTCAGCTCTTCGTAACAATTTTGGATATCAATGAGCACCACCCTAGATTCACAGAGAACGACTACCATGTTGCAATCCCCGAAACTACAGATATAGGCAGCCTTGTATTCACATTCAAAGCAACGGATGAGGATATTGACAAGAAGTTGATTTACAAAATTCACAACGCCAAGAATGCTGAATCTTTGCGGTTGTTTTCCCTCCAACACAGTACAGGAGATCTTACTGTTGTAAACGCTCTAGACAGGTACCCACACGATTTTTACAGAAACTAATTGCTTGGAAATTTTCCATAACCCCTGTCACTTGTTTCAAAAATTTCCTGTGTGTTCCAGTTTAATATATATTCATGTAGGTATCATAGTTTTCATTTGAGTTAAGAAAAAATGAAAAAGAGATTGTTATAACACACATTATTTTTCCAAACATCTAAACAACGTAACTGGAATTGGTTGACTATAAGTTTAACAATAACCAAACCCGGTGCATCACGTCTCGCTCGAATTCTTGAATAAAAATATGTATAGCTTCAACATTGGCACAGACCCTTTTGCGTTTTCTTCTGATTATCACTAGTAAAATGGTTAAATAAGTACAAACTTGTAAATTTAAGTTTAGAAACTGTTTTCTTTGTTACAAATTTTATTGCGCAAGTATTATCAACTTATAAGCAAGAGGTGATACATTACTTAGTTACGCCACTGTTTGTTGGAACAAATTTTGCTGAGGGCTGCACCCCGACAATAGAAAACAGAACTTACAATGACTTGAAATGAATATAAATGGTGCTCCACAGTGGTTATTGAGTGGAATAAGTATATTTGTACTGCGGACTGAATCAAGTTAGCGTTTTTGCTCAATATGATGGTTTACTCGTATTACAAAATCAAAAATTTGATTTCACGCATGCATAGCAGAAATGAAGGACGGAATCCAATTAAATTGACAACGTTTGAGGGAGGGACCAAACATTTTGGTACACAAAGGGTCATTATTGACAATTTTAAACTAAAATTGATAGCAAAATTGGGGCTATCCGGATAATATTATAAGTCCACTTCAATTCACAACCAATACATGTTTACATCTATGGGTTCTTGCTGTGTGTGAAACCTCGAGGTTCAAGGTTTTACCTAAGACCATTTCATCATTTTTCACATAATGGTGATTTTACCCAATTTACAGTTCGACCCAAAACTCTGATACGCTTAGTCTTAATGACATTATTGGTGCATAGCCTACTGACATAGATGCGAGGAGAGCCAGAAATGTACTCACATTTTTCCAGGAAATATGCCTTCTGAGAGCGTTCAGCTTTTTTGATTGATGGGCAAGAATGGGAAAAACTCTTTGGCCTACCATCTTAAGAACGATGCAGTAATAGTTTCGTTGTACGGTTTTGTACAACCTCTCTTTTCTTTGTTACTTTCACCTAACTGTTCTATTTACATTAATAAATCGTAACATATTGCGATATCTTAGTTAATTTGAAAAATTATAGGCCCATTAGAAAATGTATCCTAACAACCCAATAATAATAATAATAATAATAAAATAATAATAATAGTCAATAAGAAAACGCGGATAATCAATAATATGAAATAACAAAGTAAAGTTGAGAACAACATCTTGAAGGAAACTATCTCCCTATCAGTTTCACGCTGTTTCCTCTCAGAGGTATTCGACAAAAGTAATAGCAATTTTTAAATGGAACATACGAAACAAATCGAAGAACTGATTTAATTCATATTTAGACCCTCGAATTTACCTACTTTGACTTCATTTAATGTTTTTTCTTTCCTTTTCAGGGAAACTCTTGCATCTCACGTGCTAACCATACTAGTTCATGACAGTGGCACCCCCACTAAGAAAAACTTCACCAGAATCACAATTGAGGTTAGAGATGTGAATGATCACATGCCACTATTCAACGTTGATTCACTCGAAGCACGAATATATCGATCGTCCTTGATCGGAACAAGATTATTAACAGTGATGGCATCAGATCACGACCTCATGGAAAATGGCACCATATCTTATTCCATAATATCGGGTGTGTAGCACACTATCTTATATATTGTTGATAAAATTTAATGTCACCCTCATTCGATAAAGCGGGATGCGATCCCAAACATGAGCCATCCTGCCTGTCCTTCACCTGGTGGGAGCTCTCGTAACTCCCACTGTGTGCGCCAATCACTGTGCAGTGCGTTTACTCCCCCGTTTTCTCTCTTCCAAATGTTTACTTGCCTTGTATGGTATAATTCTGTTAAAAGTGAAGTGATAGTTCCCGGTTTCCCCCCTTGCACCGTTAAACAAATTTTCCTATCTGGAGAGACATGCCCCTCATAGATTATACATTTTATTAACCCCTCCTCAATCAGGGACTCTCTTGTTGGTAACCCTAACCAGTACCACGGTAGTTATTTAAGCCTCAATATTTGGGGTCGCTCATCAGTTAACACTTTTCCTGTTTAGTTGGGGAGGTAGGAACCTAACCAAATTTTCAAATAAATTGTGTTGCCTATAATTGAAATAATTTTCTTTACCTGAAAACAGGTCCTGTAAAAACTTTTTTCCTACAACAGGAACTGACAAGAACTATATGTACAGATAGTGAAGATGCTAAGCCCATTTGTCCTTTTAAAAAACATTGTTTGTATAGGAAATGATGGCGGTAAATTCAAAATTGATGCAGTTCTCGGTCACGTGAGCCTTGGAAAAATGATTGGCCCCTCTGACCCGCTCGAATATACGATAGTGGTTGAGGCGAGTGACTCAGGTGCTTTCCCCCTCCACAACACTCTACCTGTCCATATTGTGGTGATGTCGCCTACTGAAGTCATAACAAAGTATGTTCACCAATTAACTTCTCATTACAATGCACTAATTAGCGAATTTTATGGCTCTGAAAATCATAAAATAAAAACTTCAAAAAGTTTCTTTATTAAAATTTGTTTTGAAGCATTCTTAAATAATTTCTGGATTTTTACGCGTACATATAATATAGCACATATTCTATATTAAGTGCCTGACTTTGTCAGCTAAAACATAATCATGAATATATTTTTCCACTTTATATGTAGATCAGCAATTTACGCAGAAAGGCTATCTCATGGCAAAATAACAAACCTTTGAGTTATAATTTAAATGCCTCTACTTTGAACATCCGAGTGTATTGTGTATTTTATCTTGGCCTGGGCAAGGATGGTCAATGTTATCAGGAATCACAGTAATTATTTCATGTAATTGCTTCTAGGTCCAAGATTGAAATGCGCCCTCTTTCGCTGTTTATGAAAATGTTTCATTTTTTAACTGTGGGTTAGACACATACAAATGAAGAACACGAACTACTAACCACATATTTTTGCAACAAGTATAATTGTTGTACTTTAGTTTTTCAAATATCAAATTTCGTATATTTACAGGTTCTCGGATACTGAAGTAACAGCAGAAGTGTACGAGAACAGCCCTATTGGAACGTTTGTGGTGCAGTTGGAGGCTTACGGATGGGGACTTCTATTTGAAATCGCCAATGGAAACGAGGATGCTTCCTTCATCATCAATCCAACCACAGGAACTCTGATACTCAATAATAACCTCGATAGAGAGCGCAAGGACTGTTACAATTTAACAATCTCATCCTTCAGTATGGTACGAATAAAATGAAAGCTTTCGTATGATAAGTTTAAATACTATTCAGTCACTTTTTTTTCTGAAAATTTTTCAGCGTTGAATTACGAAATTGAGAACCTGAAAAAATTATTATCTTGGTTGATGGCATTTTATTGCTTCCAAAACTCGTAATTCTATTTGGCAGCACTCTCTGCTAACCTCCGTGACGGTCACCCGTCCAACTCCCAAATGGGTTTTTAAACGCCATAAGTTTCGTTAAATTTGCTAAATTTTCTGGGAGCAATTCGGAGAGTTTTTCATTGTTTCACTTTTTTTCTCAGGAACTGCGTTCAAAAGAAGTAAAAACTACTTGTGAAAATTTCCCATTACATTACTCCTACTTATTGTGAAGTTTTGAGCTAACTGTTTTAAATACTGTTTTAGTTCGGAGGAAAGAGCACCTGTACTGTCGTGATATATGTTCTTGATTTGAACGACAACCCACCCACTTTCGTTAACAATGACTTACAAGCCTGGATCCTGGAAAGTGCTGATGTGGGCTCCTTCATTCTGGACAAAGAAGGGAAGCCTTTGGTACCCAAAGCAGTCGACCAAGATCAGCATACGAACTCTATGTTTACTTACCAGTTTTTCTCAAAGAACCTCTCTTCAATGTTCCATATTGACCCCAATACTGGTAACTTTTTTTTTATGATGTATTTCCAATATTATTAGAAATACGAAGTTCAGTTCTGTTTCTTGTGATAGGCACATAGTAGTGTATATAGAGTTTTCTAATCTGCACTTGATTGAGAACTGTCTGGGAGATTCAACAAAAAATTGGAGTTTAACTTAAGGTGGACGCTGCCAGACAATGGAAATCCAACTTTAAACAAAAAAGTACAACATCAACGAAATAGTCTGTTTCTCCAAAGAAAGAAAAAAGGTTTAACACTTATGGACAAGTTTCAATTTTTACACAATCGTCTACGCATGTGCGCAGTGCTCACAAACATAATAGTTCTGTTGATTGTGAAAAATTATGAAGATCACCGTTGGTCTCGTTTTTCATGTGGCGAAGAAAGGAATTGGGGGGGGGGGGGGGGGGGTGATAAATCCTAGCTATGACACTGTATCAAACACGTAATTTTCCGTAAGAGTTGGGTTTGGGATTCATTTATGAGGTCAGAATCAAGCTGATTACTTTAAGCTACAAAACTTCCTTCTTGTTCTGTTTTTTACCCAATTTCCCTATGCTGGATTCTCAGTGCTCAGTGGACGAACTGTGGAAACACAAGCACCCTTCTGTCTCTATGTAACTTAACTGAAACTAAGTTAACTTCCTAAGGGGACTAGGGGGGGGGGGGGGGCTGCAGAGCTACAAGCTACAATTCAACTATCGTCGAACTGTTGTATTTTTTTGACATCTAAAATATTTTAAATTTCGTCCCCCTAACACCTATGCTGTTGTTGTTTTCTAGGAATGAAGTTCACCTTTCCATCTTGATTTGCATCAGTCAATGTGTATCTTCAGGTTCCATTTTGATTATAGTTTCATCATGTTAGTAACATTACAAACCATGTTCCAGGTACCGTGAGGACTGTAGTATGTCTGGATTATGAAAAAACTCCAAACATTATTATACCGTTGATAGCAGTAGATAAAGGTGTGCCAAAGCTCACTTCAGATACAGTGGCCACAATAAACTTGACTGTAGTGAACGTAAATGATTCCCCGCCAATGTTCAGCCAAGAAGTCTACAACGCCACTGTTTTACTACCAACTTTTGATGATGTTACCGTGACTAAGGTATCTATCAAATGTTTATAGTTTATAGTAATGAATAATTTTAATATTCATGATCGTATTCCATCTATTTTTTTTTTTTATTATCATTTATAGTAATGACCTTTGTAATCAACCAAGAAGAAATATCCTTGCAATCATCCCTTTTTAACCCCATTTCCTTAAAAAAAATTGTATTTACATTTTTAGATACAGTTGTAGGTACGAATCGGAGTTGAATATTTCTATTAATTATTAATTAACAGACTATACGTGGCCAGAAATGACCATTGGAATTCTGGTATCCCACTTATTGGGGTTGAGTACATTCTCATCAGATGATACGAGTTATTAAAATCTCGATGCTCCCTTTTCTTCAATTTCCCAATGTTCTATATTTCAGTAATAGTTTCTCAGTAGTTTCCACTGGGTGTACATTGTTTCATTTCAGGTTCTCGCAGTGGACGCAGATCTTGAAGGTTCGGACGAGGGCTTGAGCTATGCTATTTCTGAAGGAAACAGTCAAGGAATTTATGCAATCGATGAGAGAGCTGGTCTCATCTACATCAAAGATAAAAATAAAGCAAAGGGCCCATCAATCCATAAACTTAAGGTTACCGCTAATGATGGAAAATACACCAGTGAAACGTGAGTTATTCACAATTGCAAAATCCAATGTTGAACAAATATTTTATGAAAACTAGTTTTTGCAGCAACCATACGCTAATAAATTTTACCTTAAATCACTACAATACATTCAGGTTAGTCAACATCAAATGGATTCAGAATTACGAAGATAAAGGGATATCATTTGAGAAAAAAATATACCTAGGGGCAGTATTGGAAAACAGCACACAATCCATCACCGTTGCAGTTGTTAGCGTCAAAGGAACACTGCTCAACGATCACGTGGTTTTCTCAATCCTCAACCCTCACCCACAATTCACTATTGGGCCTGTAAGCGGTGCCGTCAAAACCACTGGGATACCCTTGGATAGGGAAGTTCAAGAATTCTACTCCTTCGTCATTCAGGTGAAATGTTTTGAGTAATTACAATATACGTCTAAAGCTTTTAATTATTAACATTACTTGTTCTTATCATTATTAGGACATAAGTATTATGTGAATCTTTAAAGTAGTAGTTATTAGGTATCCTCCGTCCCCATCTACACATAATTTTTTCTCTTACCCATTCTTTTATAACCTAAGAAATCACCTAATTAATCATTTTTCTGTTGTATTGACGTCGATGTTAAGGTAAACGTGCAGTGACGTTCTAATTAGTTAACTCGACAAACCAAAACGAAAAACATTATTGCTAAAACTATCAAATTAATTTTTCTGGTGCAATTTACAACATCGTGCTCGTCAGCTAAATCCTTTTGATTTTGGAGAGAACTTTTGAGACCCCTAAGTTTCAAGAATTGGAAACAGTGACCATTTGTTCGTTGATTTTTACGCTTTCTTTTAAAAGAAATCTTTCAAGAATCCTTAAAAGTTCATCTGATATGTATATCTTTTATGTTGGCTTTAAATAAAAGAAAATTCGTGTATCTAGTTTCATAATAATATAGGTTATCATTGGTTGGTTTGGTAATGTAATGTTTATATTTCCATTAAGTGTGTAATGAATGTTGTTCATGTATCAAGATTCGAAACTTCGATTCAACTTTTTATTACCGATATGCACACTATCCTCTGTATTCTTGACGATAGGGTAATTCAAAGTGTTTTGAACAGGTAAATTGTGATTCACTTATTGAGTTATTCATCAGGGTAGGTCTTTAACACATTAACAATAGGGTTCTTTGTAAATACGAAGGACTGTTTTATTTTAAATAGTATTGAATAATGGCTGAATAATTGGTATAATGTGTTGTGATTGTTTAACTGCTCCAGGCTGAACGTGTAAGTGAGTCATTCAGAGAAACGTCAGAATGGCATATTGCTCGCACTATGGTCAACGTCACAGTTCTCGATATAAATGATAACTGCCCTATGATAATAAACAAAGATGCTCATGCTGTTATATCTCAATCTGTGAGGAAGCATCATTTTGTCATCAGAGTAAGTTCCACAAATCCAATTTCAATTTCACTCTTCGAAATCCAATTTCACATCTACATTTTCCTACCTAAAGGTTTTGTATCAGTATGAATTTCATTATAATCACATTAATGAAACCACCACTTCTACTCAAAGATGAAATACAATTAACTCCTATAAGTAAATTTATGTAAATTTAAGTCATTGCAATATTCAGGGGTTTTATGGCGTGGAGTCTTTGGCGTAAGTCATAAGATTGGCTGTTCCAGGTGATGGCCCATGATGCTGACAAAGAAGAAAACGGTGAAGTTCACTTTGAGCTTGAAAATCATAATGACATTTTCAAAATCTGCCCACGATCTGGAAATATAACTCTCAAGCAACAGGTCCCCATTCACATTCTAGAATATAAATTAATTGTTGCTATTCGAGATAATGGTGAGTTTTGTGAAATAAATGCTGTCATATCAATACATGTCACGTTTGTAGATTAAGTGCAATATACTCATAACTTTATAGCCAACTGGGTAAATTTGTAGAAAACATTTAACGAAATATTTATGAAGTATTATTTTATTCAAGATCTTGTCAACTTCAACAATCCGCTAAAAAATACTTTCCCAGGTATACCTCCATGCACGACCAAGACATCAGTGCATATCTCAGTTCTTGATGAAGACACACCTATATTTGAACAACAGTACTACCAAGCCTACGTTCCTGAGGATATTACTGCTAATACCCCTATTCCACTGACGCTACGAACTTTCTCACCCCTGACCAATGATATAATATACTCCATAGCAGAAGGAGATTTATACGACGAGTTTCAGACAGCATTTAGTGCAGGTAATTCCAAAGTAATTACTTGCAATTGTTGGTAAGAAAATCCACTAAAAACCGCAAAATGTGAGGATTTATACTATCCATTACAGAATCGTAGCTATTGTTTCATTATCAGAAAAGCTTGATGATTCCCCTGCTCTAGAGATCAAGATAAGTTGGTTCTAAACTCTTTTGATTCGACCTTCTTCTAAGAAACTCAAATTTTTCATTTTCAAATTTTTATTTTTTTATATATTTTTTTTTTTAATCAGTTTTCTACCTAAGTAGAAATGGGTCATGCTAATAGTGATTTTCATGCAATTTGCTAGAGCATTTTTAGGAAAAATACCTGTACAACGTCATACGGTTTACCAATTTCTGACAGTTGCTTCAGTTTTATGGTCAGCCGTTTGATCTGAATATTATACAGGTTTATGCTCCCACAGCAGACATAATAGGGGAATTGGGTTTGGCATTGGTAATGAGAGGGGGGATCGCCTCTACCAATTCTGTAAGGATGCTGGTATGGTGGTGACAAACACTTGGTTCAAACTCTCCAAACGCCTCCTATACACATAAGAGTCACCAATGGGAGCCAGAAACTAGATAGATTATATTTTGGTGAACCAACAGTTCAGGAGCTGTGTGAAGAGGGTGGCAGCATATCCTGGTGGTGACATTGGATCTGACCATAACCCAGTGTTAGCTGATTTGTCAGTGTATTTGAAAACTATCAAGCTTAACCTACCTCAAAAGAGGATGGACCTAACACAACTTCAGTCAGAAGAAGTGAGGGCAGCTTTGACTGCGGAACTCAATGAAAAGCTTGCAAGTGTCCGGAAAGTGATGATGTTGACAGCGATTGCTTATGGGGGGATTTGTAGAGCGCTATGGCTGAGGCTTCGTCTCAGCATTTATTGGCTGACAGTCGCGTGAAGAAGAAATGATGGATGACAGACCATATCCTCGACCTGATGGAGGAACGAAAGATAAAGAAAGCCAAAGAGAGTAGGATGAGTGAGAAGTGTAAAGAAATGGAGGAGTTTGATGAAAAACATGACCTATTTAAGGTGAATGAAAAGGTTAGGGAGGTGGCAGGTCTTTAACGTAGAAGAGCTTCCATGGTGATCAAGGATGCCAACGATAGGCTGGTGATGGATAAGGAAGAGCAACTTGATGTTTGGAAAGCTCACATCACGAAATTATTTGCAGACGTAAGGCAGGATGTTCAGATAAATGGGGCGGACCCAAGTGGCCCAGGTATTTTAAAGTCCGAGGTCCTTCACGCTGTTTTCTCAGGGTCCGGATGGAATTCCTATGGAAGTAATCAGGCTGATATCAGAGGAAATCATTGATTTGGTGGTGAAATTGTTCAACCGGGTGTATGATACGGGAATGATTCCTGACGAATAGTTGAAATCAACGCTTGTTGTGATACCCAAAAAGCACCATACATGCACATGTAATGACTATCGATTAATCAGTCTAATGAGTCATATGATGAAAACGTTTCTTTGCGTGATTCATGCTCACATTCGTGCAAGGTGTGAGTAATATAACACATATAGAAGAGAAGAGTGTTTTAGAGGGTTGTGTAAAACTACATCTAGTGGCTGCAATATTTGATTTATTTTCTTTTTTTTGATGAAATATGGATATAAGATGGTGTTAAAACAACCTTCAAAAGCCCACACATCGAACCAACCACTCCTTGAACACTTGAACAGATACAGTGAGGAACAGTAGGCTCTCCTTTGGTACAGTGTCTCAGAGAATGTTTGAATCTTGAATAGAAAAAGTTTCCTCACTAGGAGAGAACAATAGAGTGGGTACAAAAGGTGAAAAGAAGTCACCGTTATTGTTTTTTTTTTATTTATTATCATTATTATTTTTTTGGAAAACCACTTCTGCAAATTCTTAGAGGATTCACTTCATCTCACTTTAGTTTGCCTATATGTAATGATTTCGTGTTTGTAGAGCTTGACCAATTCATCCTTCTGATGTTTGCAAACTTTTTGGTAAACTTCCTGGGCATCAGAGAACCAAAAATAACGCAAGACGCATAAAATGTCAGGGTCCAACTCTCCCCTTCCAATAAAGCCGCTGATAACAGCTTCCTGAAATGAGAAATTAACTTCAGATTGTCAGCATACTCTCTCAGAGTGATGCACCAGAAAGTAAAAACTAGTCGCAGATGATCATCTCACAGCATTTCTATTATTCTTGTTTTTGTTTTAGGATCTTCCACTGGGACGAGTCCATGTAAGTAAACGTTATTGACTTCAATACACCATATCCGAATTCTGCATAAACTGATATTCTGGACTATTAGGTCTTGGATGTTGATAAAGACAAAGTCTTGCTTCATCCTCTACCTTCCCTCTCAATTTCTGATTTCTTCAGTGGATTTTGTTATGTTCCTCAGTTCACGTTAACTCAACCACTGCACTCTTTCACATCCATCAAAACAACTGAACATCCTAGCGCTATATTATTTTGTCACCCACTTGTCTCAGTTTGCTTATGAATCATTAACCTCCGGCAACCCCCATTCCTTCTTGTAGACTGTAGCAGCCAATGCACTGGTAGCTTTAGACTATTGAAAATAATTCAATTGAACATCCATGTCCCATGTTGCAATCATTTGTGTATTTAGAATCGTGATTCTCAACAAATCATAGAAAAGGAAGGAGGAATAAACATCTTAACGAGATCAGCACTAGGTATTTCAAAAAATGTGATGTCACTCTACAACTGATGCAAGAAGATCTCCTCAAACGCTATTTATATTTTTAACGAATGATTCCATGTTTCGGTTTATATTTTTACTATGTAAGTGACCTAACTCGAAACAAAATATTTTTCAGGTGTGATACGAGTGAAGGGCGCTCTTGATTACGAATCTACAGACACGTACACATTGAAAATCCGCGCCACTGATGCTGTAACTGGTAAATATTCGGACACCGTGGTCGAAATTTTGGTTCAAGATGTGAATGACAATGCCCCTGAGTTCTTGCAGGACATCTACAACGTTTCTGTTCCAGAAACCCTCAATATAGGTGGCTTTGTAGGACAGGTCCACGCCACTGACCGAGACATAGGTGTGTATGGATGAAGATTCTGCACTCTGATCGCATTGATTGTTTCCCATGGCTTGAATTTAGGAGAACTAACAAATATTTTTTATGGACTTACAATTCTACAACTTGCCGTATAAATCAACATTCAGTGGAAACCCATATTGATGCAGGAAAAAAGTCGACAAATAAGATTTTACAGTAGCCAGGAAATCAGATTTTTGCAGATTTTATCTTGGCAGTTCAATAAAACCAAGTGGAACATGGAAACAATTTTTCCATGTGGAAAATGTGTCGCGAGTTTATTATGTATAACAGTGTGTTACACAGCAAACTAAATATGCTTTGAAATTTATGTCTATAGAATCTGCTATTTTGCCGTACAATCATACAACACATTACAAAGGATGAATTAGAAGGTTATTATATGTGCTCATACATCAAAAATCAATCAGATAAAAATCGTTGAAAACCTCATGGTTTTTTGCCTGAATGTTATTTATGTATAGTTTTTATACCGTCAATGAGACGGTAAAAATGTAGCTCATCGAAAATATTTAAATTTCGATTAATTGAACTGTAGAAAGCTAAATGAGCTCAAAATAACTATAAATTTATGATTAATTTTTATCAGAGAATATTAACTTCAAATATTTTATTTGAACCGAATTATTCAATTGAACATGAAAAAATTGTTGAGTATTAAACAAAATATGACGGGATAAGAATGTTGCTTTCTATTCCACTATTGTAGGTGCAGAGAGTATCAATTAATTGGCCTTGGTAGCCTTTGGGAAAAAAGACGACCTTTTGTAGACTAATTAAGAATTCAAACTCTTAGGTAGCTGCAGTTGTAATCAAGAGCAATGTTTGATTAGAGAAAGCTGAAACCAGTTGGAAAAATGGAAACGTTGCTTATATCGAGTCACTTTAAAAGTGAAGTTCAATCCTGTAATGAAATGTTTCATACCTCCATGATCTCTATTTTCTAATTAATTCATAAGAAAATATATTTTAAAAAACTGCAAAACAAACAATCGAAATACCTATATCGATTGTACAATATACTCCTTATTTTATTCACCTTGTTTTTCTCATCACTCCAAAGTTTTACTTGATTTTACTACGATTTGTTATTTCTAAATTTGATTATTTAATTGTGTTGAATTATGTTCATTCACAGGTCTCAACGGTGTTGTGCGATATGCCATAGATACTGAGCTGAGTAAATCACACTCTTGGTTTTACGTGAAATCTGGGACAGGAGAGGTTTTTCTCAAAAAAGCGCTTGACTATGAAACCAAACCTTTTTACTCCTTGTGGATCAGAGCCTTTGACACTGGCACTCCTTCCAAGTCTTCCCATGCGAAACTATGGGTCCATGGTAAATTACTTTTACCCTTCACTTTCAACAGTAATATCCGTATTTGAAGCAGATAACTACCTATGTAAGATGAAGTTTACTTCAGAAACCTATGCTCTTGCACCCACATGGATGGAACAAATCAGTGGATATTAGAGTTGAGAAGTCTGAAAGAAAAACAATCAGAGTCCTTGAAACAAGTTTTTGAGAAAGACTGAATTTAATGTTTGGACTGAGATGGTTGATTTCCAGTTTTTCTTTCCCCTCTCTTATTATAGAAACAATGAGTGTTTTTATAATAGGAGGAAGAAAGTAGATTTCTTTATTCCTCACTAGATTTCAGAATAATTTTAATTCTCTTCAAAACTAGGCTATGAACGACACCGTGTTCACTGAATCTTCATTTTGTTTCATATTACCATTCACTCAATGGTTTTTATTTTTATTTATTTTTTTTTTTTTCTTCATGACTTCATGTCAATTAGAATCTTGATAAATCGAGGAAACAACCGAACACGCCTCTTAGGTTTTCATAATTTGAATCAACATGAATGCAGTTTTCCTATGAAAGCATTGTCAAGATGTTTGTGAAATTACATCAGTAGTAGGTCCAACGCATGAATCATGTGCAATACGATATAGAAAAACATTTGATAGTCATGTTTAATTCGTTCCAAATCTTCAAGGTTTAGCTAGTACCTTAACAATATTTAGGATTACCAGATATCTTCCACTTGTCACAGTGGCAAAGTACGATTGGTAAATGGATCATCCTTCTAAGCAAATCGCTGGACTTCAGATAATTACATTAAGCTTAGTATATGGTGCACTACCCTGCGTTGAATAGTTAGGTGGTAGCAGTGATCTGAAATCGAGAAGAGGACCAAAGTCCTTACATGAAGTTCATAAGTAGTGCTCAAGGGTCTTCATGGTACCTAAATTAAGATATTACTGATTTTTCCCATGCAAACTCACTCATACTTATATGGTATCATTAAATTAGAAGCAATGATGGCGTTATCAAAATCAGCTTTGTAAAATACCCTTTTCCATTCACAATTGTTTACAAATCTTAACTCTCCATTACCCTGATAATCAATTGAGTAGAAAGTAACTATGACTCATTTGATCTCATAATTGGTTACTCAGATACCTGGTTCTCCTTGGTGGTATCATCCTACTGATCAGCCTCCAAGATCTCGGCCAGTGAAGTATCCTTTGCTGCCAAAGTAGATTCAAAATCTATTTCAATATTCAGAATAGCTCATTAATTCATTTTAATCATCAGCATTTCCTGGATTTTTTCTAGCATATTTTGTAAATATGATGTTTGTAAACTTGCACATTTTTTTATTAATATTAATGATTTTCAGTGGTGGACGTGGTTGACACAGGGCCTGTAGTTTCAGAGCCAGTTGTTGGATTGATGTATGGAATGCAAGCTACGAGAGGCCAATTTGTTTCTCTTGTCCGTTCATTTCATTCTGTGAAACACGTCAAACTGTCATATTCTCTTCTTTCTCACGACAACACATTCAGTTTGGACAAAGAAAACGGTAAAAACTCTTCAAATAGTTCGGAGTAACTCACAATAGTATATCCTAGTTAGTTTATTAGAAAAAATTACATTTTTCAACTGTCTTTGCAGCCGATAGCACTGGTAAACAGAAGAAGTAAAGTATGGGCCTCATTTTGCACTTCCTGGAACTTTTCAGAGCTCTTGTCTCAAACAAACTAACCGTTTTGGAAATTTAATTAAAACGAATTTCATCTAGTAAATCACATTAACATTACATATATCTTTTTTTGTTGATGGTCTGGTCATCTAGACCATCATAATCTACTGATGGTACCATTGAGTTCGAAAATATTGAACGATTATTGTAGAGAAGTCAACAGGGCCGTACTTAACCCATTCCATGTAGGGCACTTCTAGCGAAGCACCTCTTGGACGTTAATTTTCAGTCTAAATCGTTATGAAAGATGAAAGGTTCATAGCGAAGGCTAGACTGGATATTCAAACCTCCAAAAAAACATTCTTATCCTCCCCTCACAGATTAGTTAATATTACCCATTATCAAAAAATCATTATCATCAGTGTACGAGTGTACAGAACCTCCAAAAATAATGCCTGACCGAAAGTTTGTTTTGTAGAATTCTCAAACAAAAAGTAGGAATTCACAGAACAAAAAGAGATAGACGGACGGATGTAAAAAATGGTCTATGTACAAAATTCTCACTATCGTGCAAAAAAATGAATAAATAATGAGCACCTAATGGTAAAAACTATAATGTAGCTTCTCAGAATTTTTGTGGTCATAGTATAACTAGCTTCTGAAAGTGATGAACACTGATCGACAGAGAAATTAAGGCCATTCCACCTCATGGTCAAGGTCCTTCCCCTAGGGTCAAGCTATCCTGCCATAGGGACCAGAAACATGAGACCGCTGCAGAGGTATGGCTTGGGGCAGTATTGCCACACCTGTGAGGACAATAGAATTGCATGAGGTAGCACTACCTCATCCACACAGAATGGGTTAAATGAGAAAACCTAACATTCATATTATTCAAACTTTATTTTAAACCCTTTACATCAGCTAAAAGTATGAATAATACCCTCTCAGCGAAACTTTCCCCTTAGTATTCCGTTCGACTTTCCCCAACAACTAATTTTTAAAAGGAAGGTTAAGATAAGAAATGAACATTGCCTTCTGGCACTCCTTCAGTATATAGGTCTTGATTTCATGTTTGTCACATATAAATAGAATCAGAAGAATGTACATATATTTATTCATGTGTTATAATTATGTATATTCCCTTAACATACCTCTATGAACCTTCATTTCCATCACTATATGTATTTCCTAACTAGGTTGTGTTTCTGATGTTTAGGAATGCTTACTGTTTCCAATCCTGGCAGCATGTCATGGAGTGATATGAAAGTTAATTTTTCCGTGACTGATGGAGTCTACACAACAACTTCTTCCATATATGTCCATTATGAAAAGGCCAATGAAATGAGCCCGAAATTTGAGAACTATGCACACGAAGTTACTATAAAGGAAAATACTCCGGTAGGAGCTCATATGGTTACCCTACGTGCCTCTGATGGAGACGTTGGACAAGCGTCTCACCTGAAATACTCTATTTTGTCCGTTGCTGCTAGGGATTCATTTAACATTAACTCAAACACTGGTGAGTTTTACCTTTCCAATCTCTATTAGTTTTTTAGTGTCAATAAAAAACACCACAGCAAACACCTCAACAATCCCTATACTAAATTTACACT
Organism: Creontiades dilutus; assembly: GCA_031894815.1. Lineage (NCBI taxonomy): Eukaryota > Metazoa > Arthropoda > Insecta > Hemiptera > Miridae > Creontiades > Creontiades dilutus. The sequence goes on along the minus strand of JAVIWC010000467.1, from coordinate 141,784 downwards.
CCAGTTCGATTGGTAGATGATGATGATAGGGGGCTGATGATGTTTTTGGATAATCAAAATGGTGACATTAAGCGGCAATGTTATAACATTTATCAGCTTCACCATTTAGATGTTCATACTACCTTTCTGATTGTATGTGCTAAGATCAAGATATAAGATTCATGTCATTTAGCCATTTGTAAAATTTAAGTGTCTCTTCTATAGTTTTTTTTTTTTTTTTTTTTACTTTTAAAATCATACAATTAAATATCTGTTTCAGGCGAATTGAGTACAGCTGTTCTCTTGGACCGAGAAAAAGAATCATATCACGAATTTCTTGTCCAAGCGACTGATCAGGGAAGGAGAACTGGTCTCACCTCAGTTTTAGTCACAGTTGTTGATGTTAATGATAATAGCCCTAAATTCATTGTTCCGAAGTATTTTGCCACCATTTTTGCTGGAACCCCTCCAAATACAACTATACTTCAGGTAAGTTCAGGTGGTTCATATGTTAGTGGGTATTGGGTATCGGTGAATGCTATCAGGTATACTAACATGTTGCCCTTTGTTAAGAAATTATCCTGGCAGCATTGTGTACATCTATTTTGATTCAAATTAGTTACACACTCACTAAAAAAAAAACGATAAATTCTGGCCAATCTATTCGGTGAACATTTTTAAATAGTGGTACAAAATTGTTTTTAATGCGTTTACAAACAAATTTCGGCAAAATTTGAGTCAGTGCAGTGGACCAAAACGAATGGTTTGCTACTTTGTTGAAAAGTTATTCCATAGAAATCCGTTTTGAGTCACATGGTTTGATGTAAATAATTGCAAGAGAATAATTAACTGTTATAAAACTTCTACATGCAAATAGAATCGTAATGAAACAAAATTGTAATGAAATTATAAAAAAATAATTTTGTTTTTTAATCTGGATGATGTGTTATTATTTCGTATTTATTAACCAGGACACTTGAAATCATTTTTGTATCACTTACTTGTTCATAATAGGTCAATGCTTTTGACGATGACGAAGGGCCAAATAGTATTATTTCATACTCATTAGTGGGAAATGGAAAAATGGAGAAACTATTCACTGTGGAACCCAGTTTTGGAAATGTGTCAGCCAAAGTATCAAGCCTCTTCATGAGTAAGTAAATACTTGTTAATACTAAAGTAGTAAGTGAATACATGATCGCAAAGCTGAAACATGTCAATAAGAATATGTTAAAACTAGTTCGTCAAACGGAGGTTCTCCTGCAAAAAACAACACCTGAATAAATCTCCAGGCAATTGTGTTTCATCAGTGAAGAAACTACTACAAATACAGTTCCCACTTGAAGTGAATTCAAATTGGAACTATGAAGATTAAACAGTTCAATGGTAGGTATTTGGCATGAAAGGGGCATAGATAGACATTTTTATCATTGCCCATTCATGAAATTCAATACATGTTGGATTATGCAAAAAATAAAAAAAATACAGTTCGGTTTCTCAGAGTATGAGAGCTTGATGATTGGAGTATTACAAAGAAGTCAAACACACACCTACAATCACCGATCCACCACAAATTATTGTTTAGAATACCACCACAAACTTGGGATTGGGAGATGTGGGCGAGCTGGGAGTGTTGACTCGACAGTCAGGTCACACTTGGGATCAGTAGAGGCAGCCCTACAAACTATACATAGAGAGTAGTAGGGTATTATGCAGAGGCTACTCTTCGTACAGAAGTCGGTATTCTGTTTAGTTTGAAGGAATGCTCGTTATGTTATTCTATTCTACATAAATTGATATTTTTCTAAATGGCAATGCACGGTGCTCCTGATCAACGCCCGTAACTATAAGATACAAATTAGGAAATGGATAACATGTTGACCAGTACCTATGAAATGTTTATTGCCTTTTGGAATATTGGGCTATTGTGCCTTCTGGCTCACTCAAAAACACTATTAAGGGGATTTAACAACAAATCACAAACTGTACTTCCAAAACCTGGAAGCCCTAAAGTTTAAATTGAATGGAAACTGTAATGTTATTTTTATTGGTTGATATACGTTAAGTAACAGATGGAGTAATTTTTTTTTTCTTTCAGAGGAAAGCATATACCAGTTCTTCATACGAGCCACTGATGGTGGGAACCCACCTTTATCCACTGATGTCCCTGTCACTGTTTATGTCAGTTCTTCTAAATTGGATGTGCCAATGTCTACAAAGCAGCTAAATTCATTCTTTGTTTCTGAATCTGCTGACAAAGGTAAGACACACCTGCATTCCAATGGTCTGCTTTTCAACCAACATAATGCAAACAATTTAACTGATTCTTTCAAAATCTGTGTACCTTACACCATCCTCGGTTTCAGGGTCAATAATAACTTTGTTGAATAAGGATTTTGAAGACAAAATGACTTATACAGTTTTTGGTGAAACTAAATCCATCATCAATGTAAACGAAGATGGGAAGGTCACCCTTACTCAAACCCTGGATCGTGAAGCAGTTAGTATTCACAAGTTAGCCATCCTGATGGAGACTGTGACCAACCCTCCAATATCCTATGTGGTCCATCTTAAAATAAACGTTCTTGATGTGAATGACAACAAACCCGAATTTGAACAAGAAAACTATGAAGTTTTTGTAATGGAAGGGACTGCTGAAGGAGAGAGAATTCTGAAAGGTTGGTTGATACTTATTGGTTCACAATCGTTCTAAATATGTGTATTTTCAATCTGCTTTGCATTGATTTATTAAAGGTTCGAAGTGCCCGCCTCTCTAAAACCCATTTTAATCTCTTAGCATAATAATGTTAAGATGTCTAATTCTCATGTTTATCGAATGTTTTATTATTACCTAGTAAAAGCATACGATGCAGATGAAGGGAAGAATGGAGAGGTGCACTATTGGTTAGAAGACAATCTTGGAGTGTTCACAATCGATCGACGAACAGGATGGGTAACAACTCATTCTGAACTTGATCGTGAGAAGCAGAGTGAGTACATCTTGAATGTGGTGGCATTCGACAATGGAAATCCAGCTCTCAGCGACAAAGCAACCATACAACTACACATACTTGATGCCAATGACAACCCTCCAGCTTTCAAGCAGAAATCTTGGAACATTTCAGGTACTTTACATTACAACACCGATTTTACACTTGGTTTCTAGAGTCAGTTACGAAGTAAACATCTGCTCTTAGATGTCGGCAAAAAATCTATTCGTATTTCAGCCAAAATCGTGATGATTATTCGAATCTAAAAATAATTTAGAGATTGGAAAATAGGGAGAGAGCAGGTTAAGTCAAGGGGCACGTGGGGGGGGGGGGGGGTTGACGTGTGCAACTGCCAGAGAAATGATTATGTAGCTGTCTAGTGTCATCTAGAGGTTTAATAGAAATTTAAAATTATGGGCCATCTTGCTACCTGCCTTTCAACTCTTCCTTCGAATGTTAAATTACTTAATGTCTTCAAATTTGTTGATGGAGAGTTGAAATGCTTTATTCCAGCAAAGTCGAAATTCCGCTTTTGAGCAATTGATTGCTATTGGGTTTAACCACCAGTATGACGCCTTAACCCACTCAACGCGCGACCAAAAACCAAGACATTAGCACCAGAAGGGAAACTTTTTTTGAGAGGGCATTTCACTCACTTGCACGTGCGTGCCTTCCGCGTGGAGTCGGTTAAGACAGGTCAGATTCAAAAAGGGAATAATACAAAGTCTGAGGTTGATGAATCCAAATGAAAGATAGATAAGGTCGTAGACATGGTATGAGAGCAATGCAATTATCTGTCCTTGAGTTTTGAATCTATACTGGAATTCAAAATCAGTTTTCCTTATACCCATCAAACAAGACTCCTCCATGGAGGAACACCCCTTTCAAAAGCCGCAGGGAGTTCTCGAATCATAGTTTTATTTTTTCATTTTTCTTCTCTAACTTGAAATCTAGAATATGAACATCAATATTCTCCAAATTACAATTCAGTAGGCATCAATCAAATCTCAATAGTTAGGTATCCAATTTTTACGTTTCAATAGATTTGAAAAATTCTTCATTCCATTCCTCAACAAGAGTACCTAAACATTTCTATGTACCGTAAGTACTTATGAATTGTAGCGTTATTGTAGATCATAATAATTAGATTGGAGAAGGGATGGTACTAATTCTGGACCATTTTAAAATGAACTTCTGTATTTATTGAAAACTGGTTCATTTGTAATATAATTATTCTCTCTAACTATGATAGGGGTTGTTGATTGAAAGTTCCAGAGGATAGCCCTGTCGGAACTTTTCTCCTTGAACTGGAAACGTCTGATGCTGACGAGAGGTCGGAGAAACAGGAGTATTTCATCGTTTCTGGAGACAAGGATTGCAAATTCGCTATCAACAGCCAAGGGAAAATGTTTCTAATGAAGCCACTGGACAGGGAAGAAACTAGCCAATTCATCATCACAGTACTTGTTGCCGATGGGAAATTCACAGCATTCACCAGCATCGTTATTCATGTCCTGGATGTAAATGGTAATTGACAAAATTCGATTTATTTCGTTTTCTGTAGCACTGTAACCAAAAATGTTGACAATAATTAGTGTGTGTAAGTAAGGTGTTCCACCATCATTGTTTGCCTTTTTGCTATCCCAACAAAGTGCCTGTCTGTAACCGATGATCAATGTGTGACCTCCTAACATTTTTAGTGGTAAATTGTAGTGATGCCAGGCACCAAATGTTCATATCCAGAATTCGGAATTATATTGAATAATTGTGTTTGAAAACATCAATGGACATCTCTGTATATTTATGTATATAAGCAGAAGTTTACCACCAGCAGTTTTTCTTACTCTGAAGACGAGAAGTGAAACTCCCATAGCCCAAGATATGTTATTGACTGTCCTTGATTGTTGAGTGGTAAACGGCTCAATTCAAACAAAATTATACTAAATTGATAAGAAAGCAGAACAACGTAATAAAAATAGCATTCAATCGGGTGAAGAGTAATCAATTGACATCTGAAAGGTAACAGTGAGTGCTCATGTAGCATTGCAATTTTCAACTAGTGTGTGGGTGAACTCTTCTATTAAATTCATAAAATGGATGTAAAATGGTCTGAGCGGGCTAAATGAAGAAAATCCATCAACAAAAAACAGAAAAACATGAGTGTTATTTCAAAAATGTTACTTGTTTCAGCTCTTTGATTTCACCTTTAGGGTCACTTGAGAATGATGGAATGATTCAGGACCATTGTTGGCACATATGTGATTTTTGCTACGTTTTTTCGGCAGCTACAGAAAAAAGCTTTGGATGGCAAATGGCAGACTGACAATTCAAATCAACAAATTTTGAACGGTCAACAATTTTTTTCTTGGTATTGCAAAGGTTCATTTTAAAAATAACCAAAAGTGTATTTTTCAACAATGAAGAACAAGAATTGGGTTAATGAGTATGGAAATCGTATGGAGAGTTTTCAAACATGTTATAATCAGCACGTATGCGTAAATGATCTCCAACTTTTCAAATGGCGCTTCTTTTTCCTAATTGATTTGTGATAGGAGTTGATTTTTGAAAAATGTTGGATTGGATGATTTTCAGATTGGGTATGTAACCCATTCCAACGATGAACAAATCTGATTTGAATTAGGTTGAAAACTTGATGTTTATGACCAGACCTCTCGTTAGAAGTGTCGTTTGAGCATCTTTGCAGGAAGTTGAAAAAAATGACCTTCGTACATACTTTGTCTTACAGATGAAAAGCCGCAATGTGTTAAGGAAATGTATGTAGTACAACTCTCGGAAGACGTATCACTGTACACGTACGTGACCACAGTTGAAGCCTTTGATCCTGACTCTGAGCCTAATTACAATTTCTTTCTTCAGGATGGACATGACAAATATTTTTCAATCAACAATATCACAGGTAAATGGTCAATTTTCTTACATTGAGAATGTTATAATGCAGGGGAATCCCTATAGGCGCCACCCAAGCTTGATGACGTGGCCTGCGTCAAACCCCCCTGGTGGGCATCCTTGTCTAACGTAATACAATTTGCAGAAAGCCTGTCAATTTCTAGCCAATTAATTTGAGTGAGTGAGACGCCGTCTCTGTGGTTTTGATGGAGCCTTAGTAACCTGATCATTGGTAACACGATTTAGTAGATTCCAAGGTACAGTTCAAATTCCACAAAAATTGGGTGGGAATGGGAGATTCTCCTTTGACCAAAGACATGGTCAGTAAATGCAATGAGAGCAATCTGAAACTCTTAATGGGTTTCTGCGAGCAGGAGGACACCAATGACAAATGCGGATGCACCAACATGCAAGAGTAATATTTAACCCTTATCTTGGCTGTGTCCCTAGGTCGAAACTAGCCCCCCCTTAGAAAACCATGTACGAAAAATCGGCTACTGTGCTAATCTCAATTTTTCCCCACATAGATTTCGAAATCATGAAATTGTGCCTTGCAAACTTGTTTAATTGATGCAAATGTCGATGTAATTTATTTAAAATGTTATTCAGGTGAATTGAGAACTAACGCCCTGTTGGATAGGGAACAAATTAGCCAACACAGTGTAATGGTTCTCGTAGCAGACAAGGACAATGAGTCTTGGAAATGTAAGTCGACTGTAGTGATAAAACTGATGGATGTGAACGACTGTGCGCCCAAGTTTGAAATGGACAACATTACAGCATCCATTGTTGAAAACGCTCCAATTGGTTCAGTGGTGACAATGTTACTTGCAACTGATGCTGATCTTGGTGAGTCATATAGTTTCTACGTTTGATTACCTTTTTACTCTCCTACTTATTCAAGTGTTGTATTTTTATCAGTGATCTTGATCTAATACGGAAAACCCAAACTGAAGTTGTACCTTATTAGTGGGTAACAGGAAGTATTTAGTAGCTGGTTCGCAATCAAGAATTCGCATGGATTCTTTGTCTTTGGTTTTTCTGAAAATAGTTACTGAGAAAATAAGGAAAACAATTTTCCCCCCGTAATCACTCCTAGATAATTTAACGAAAATGGCAGTGTTTGAAAAACATGTCGGATTGCTGCCAGCCAAACAGAGTTAAAGATAAAAGATAGAGTTAATAAAATTATCTATTACCTATCTATCTATTGAATAACAACGAATAACCGTAAATCGTTCTGATAAGGCATTGAATTATAAGTATGGTGTATTATGAATTACTTATTCTATTATATCAAGTAATGATAAAGTTACATTCATCATAGAAGCTGAACGTCTTAGCACTTCCAGTGAGAGATTCACTGCTGCTGTGATGTCACTAAAGTTTGTCACTAGCGGCCAGACTCCTGCTGAGGCTGTTCAAGTTACTCTTTAGGCATTTCGATAGGGTTTGTTGAGATATCGTCTACATATTGTAAGGTCAACTTTGCTTGTTAGGGTACTTGATTATCAATAGAATTCAAAATAAAATATGTATGCAAATTTTATATTCTTGACATCTGATTGATTAATGGTCATGTCCTAAAATTGAAAATATCCTATCAATTTTAGGATCCAATGCAAAGGTGAAATACTCCCTCATTGATTCATCAAAAGGGACGTTCAAGATTGATCCTAAGAGTGGTCTGGTGCAGCTAATGGGAATGGTGGATCGAGAAGACAAGGATACATATGTCATTATTGTACGTGCATCTGATGAAACGGCTCCAGAACTGTTTTCGAATGCCCGGCTTTTTGTTACAATTTTGGATATCAATGACAACCCACCAATTTTCTCACAAAAGGTGTACCATAGCCAAGGTAGTTAAATAACAGAGGCAGCCTGAAACCTAGTGATGAATTGTGTATCTAGTTGAATTTGGCTTTTTATATTTCATGTAACGTTCATTGTTTAACTGTTTCAAGTGTCTGAAAGTGCACCAGTGAACACTCAGTTCATGAAGATGGAGGCTTACTCTGCCGATATAGGAGCAAATGCTGAGATATTCTACTCAATCATCAGTGGTGATGCGGAGAATAATTTCATGATAGACTTATCAACAGGTAACTAACGAGACAGTGTAAGAATTGTACAATATACCACCTAAAATGTAGGCTGTTGTGAAATTAAAATCAGATTTATGGCAAAATATCAAACTGCAGTTCATCAGTTGTGTTCTAGATGCAAATACTCCCCAGCATAATAAGTAGGCTACAATTATTTGAACTGTCAGTGCATACTGCGTATAGTATAAGCAAGAGCAAGCATTTGTACAGTATCCAAAATGGGATCTGATTCCAATCAAAAGGGATCGAAGAGAAGGGACATATTCCCTCATAGGTAGGAAGGAACATGAATAATAATCACAAACTTACGGAGTATCAATGAAGTAATGTGTGAGTTCATAGAATGGTGATGTAGTCCAATTTTACAGCCTGAGTGACAACTAATAATTAAACGCCGTCAACTTGCTGATGTGTAACCCTAGAAGTATAATAACGTCAAAATATTGTAGGATTGAGATTACTTTCTTGGAATAACAAACATCTCAAATTAATCTATGGAGAATTACATTATTTTTATTGAGTAGCCTTCTCAAAATACTAGTTCAATGGATGCGATAACTTGGCTAATGGGTAATTATCGACTTATTATCTTTGACTGGAAGCACTATAAATGAAATCAATATGAAATAAACTACTCACTTATCGATAAACGTGAATCGAAAATACTTACAAAGCTGATAGGAAATGAGGCTTTAAGCGTAACGCAGCTGAGTAGATGTAATTTTCTTTAATTGTTACCTTTTTCTTCAAGGTTTTCAGACCTATACTATTCCTCAAAATAAATGAGTAGAAGGATGGTGTTTCGAATTAAATTAGAATGTATATTTCCAGTTAAGTTTGGGTCCCAAGATTTCGTCGTAGATTGGAGCGTAAACAATGTTGAAAAAAATTCAATAACCCAACAATCACTACCTATTTTGTTGATTTAAAATGAAGCATATTTTGTTTTACCTAACTGGATAATTCTTCTTTTAAAGGTGTTTTGAGTGTGGCAAAACCACTGGATTATGAAAACACAAAAAGTTATATGGTGACCGTTGAAGCTCGGGATTTAGGAGAACCTCCTTTGTCGACTCAAGCCTTAGTGAACATATCTGTGATAGATTCCAATGACAATACCCCTATTTTTCTACAAAATCTTTACACCACAGTGGTACCAGAGGATATGGCCGTTGGCAGCACTATCCTTCAGGTAGACCGAACTTTTTTTCTGTCTTGACAACATGCCACAGATCTACGTTTGTTTACGCAACGTCAAATCCGAGTGAAAATGTAATAACGTATTATAAATGATGTTCTACTTGACAGGCGATTGCTTCTGACGCAGACAGTGGCAAAAATGGTAGGATAATTTATAGCTTAGAAAAAGGTGACGACCATAATCAATTCAACATTGATCCCAATAGTGGCTACATCATCGTAACCTCTCCTTTGGACAGAGAACAAGTAAGTCAATTATTCACGTTTATTCCCATTACCTAGCCATAAGGATCGTGCTTCTTAAAATTTTCCAAACACTCCTGATTCAGTAACAGTGGATTAAACTGATGTCTCTGTTAGGAGATTAAATTGTATAAAAAACTATTGTATAACATTGTGAGAGTAAATTTTTTGACAAATCGAATTCGGTTACTAACTTAAAATTTGATTCAAAGAACTCTTATATGGTAAATTAGACGTTTATACCATTCAAATTTAAATATTGCCCGTCAAAATCCCAGTCATGCTTAATGCAGTTCTTTTTATCCTCTCTGTTTTGTTGAGCGTAGGTTATCTATTTAGTATTCTCTCGTTTTATTCAAGATCATAATTTCATCCGAATTCTGTAACCCGGAAATTCATCAATTTGTTTGATATTCCAGAAAGACACTTATAAATTATTGATGAAGGCTACGGATGAGGGGAACGTACCACTTTCTTCAACTGTTAACATTGTCATCGAAATAAGTGATATTAACGATAACCCTCCAAGATTTTCCTCAAGTAACTTTTCCGCATTTATTCAGGTACTTTTTTCATTTAATTTTCTCAGATTTTACATTAAAACTTGATAGCAAATAGTACATTCACAATAGTTAGAGAAACAACAATTATTTCTTCTTCTTATTAATGAAAAATCTTTCTAAGCAAACACACACAAAAGACAGTGAAGAAAAAAATGTTCACTAAACAAATTTTCAGTTGCATGAACATGAAGTTCAGATGTTTATAATAAAGGGGAATAAAATTGAGAGCTCTTCATAACTTTGTTCAAAAATGCCTTCTAACACCACTAGGAGTATTTATACCACGTTTGTCTATCTCCTAACAATAATCCTAACATTCTAATCATTCTGGCATAGATTTTTTAATTTCCTGTACCAAATAAAACTTAATTTTACTGTTACATTTCTTTACTGGGAACTATTTGGATATACTGTTGTTAAAGAGCAGAAATGGTTCATCTTCCACTAATTGAACGAACACAGAAAAGTTTGAATTAAATAAACATTAAAGTTCCTCCAAATCATTATCACTTTCATCAGAAATCTTCGAGGACATTTCATATCACTTGGATAATGGAGAATACAGAAGAAATTCGTCCTGCGTGCACTGCACCTCTGGGAATGCACGACACAATCTGCATAGTAATTTTATGTAGGCATGGGATCTGCGTAGAATGGCTTTCCAATATAGAATTAATAAACCTTTGCTTAGTGACTGGGAGCTCTTTTTAAATTTGTGTCTTACTTACTCAAGAAAGTTTTGTTAAAAAGTGAAAGAATTGGAAGTTTTAAATAGTTGAAAAGTGAAGAACAATAATGGAGGTTGCTAAGTTTCAAATAAAATTTAGCTCGTTAGTTTATGAAAAATACCCGGACTTGTCATTACAATGTACCCCACTGCGCTCCTTTCCATTTCATTTTACCCAACGCCTATGACGATGTTCTCTTATTTAAGTCTCATCAACTGTCTACATTTGTAGGAAGGGAAAAGAGCTGGTTGGTCTATTCTAAAACTTGAGGTCCAAGACGCTGATCTTGACCACAATGGAGGACCCTTTGAATTCGACATACAAAATGGGAACGAAAAAAATCTATTCAGTATAGGGACAGACGGTACCATCAAGACCAATGCAGTTCTCACTGGCTACCTTCATAGGACGTTCAATCTACAAATTCGTGTATATGACAGCGGCAACCCACCACTTTATTCAGATACTGTTGTCACGGTCAAGGTACGGTGTTTAATGTGAAGAATAATCTCATATAAATTTTATTATATACCTAATATTAACATAGAATTCAAAATATACGTGTTTACGATATGGTATGGTAATGTTTATGTCACACATAAATGTATTGTTAAAATGTGGTATACAGCGTTTTCAAGTAAATAGCAATCGTTTTGTTGTTGCAGGTTACAGAGGAATCACTGCACCCCCCTATTATATCTCCTTTGAATATTGTTGTCATGTCATATGAAAATCAATTGAGAAAATGCTCCCTTGGAATGGTTTATGCGAAGGATGCAGACCCGTATGACAGTCACGCTTATACTATTGAAGGGGAACCCAATGGATTTTTTATTGACCCTATGACGGGTCACTTATCAATGGATGACCTCGACCCTGGTGTTTACTACTTGAATGTAACAGTCACTGATGGGAAGTTTTCTTCCAGTGCTATGATAACTGTCACGATTCAATCTTTATTTAGAAATATGTTACTCTCTGCTTTCAGTTTACGGTAAGCCTATAAGCACTGCATTTTTTAGATCAAGAGCAATCATCCCTGATTTTATCAAAATTTTCTTTTAATGAACCGTACCTTTGGGTTGAATTTAGATGACAAACTATGCTTCGAGTTTTCATTCAATTTCAATTAGGAAAATGTTCATGTACTCAGTATTAACTTGAATTGATTATACAATCAGTTTATTATTTGGAAATTTAAATTTCCAAATTTTCTGGTAACGATTTTTTATATTGAACATTTTCTTAATTAAATCCTCTTTTCAGAATCAAAATTGGATGACCACAATTGTCTTGAAGTAGTGCAGCAGCTTAGTTTTTGTTGAGCATTTTTTTTTTTTTCAATTTTACATGTATTCATTTTTTAAGAAAAACCCAATTAATACCATTTTCTTTAAATAATTAAGAAACATTCATTTTAAATCGAGTGACCAATCAATTTCATGTATCAATTCCATCTTCATTCCTAATACAGTGCCATATTTAGAATCAAAATTAGATGAAATCTCAAAGCGTAATATGTTGTTTAATTTTAGCTCATTTTGAACAACGAAGTGGTGGCCATTGTTGGAATTTTTCAACGGATGATTGCCCTTAATCGCCAAAGATTGGTGAACAACGCCTAGGGTTCACCTTTCACTGTATAACGTCTTCATTAATCAAACTTCCTGTTGCAGGTTTAAGGGGATGACACCTAAATATTTTTTACTGACTGGTTGGAAGACCATTTTACGCCTGCTCAAAAAACTTCTCAAGACTGAAATAATCCTACTTAGCATACAACCTGTAAATAGAGATTTAGATGTACTACTCTCATTTCAAGAGGTTTGATTCCATTGAATACTCGCTTTATTATCTCTTAATTTCTTCTTACCCATTTGAGATTTATCAATATGAGCGTTCTTTAACCCTGCATGCGGCTCACTCTTGAGCTGACGTTAGCAGACGCAGTCTCCCTTGTGAGCCCTGAGTTACGCCTAACTTGGAAAATTATGCAGAGCTGGAGGAGAAATATGGTTTGATATCAGTTACCTGGAAAGCAATATTTGAAGAATTTGTTCCTGGTTTTGTGCAGCTCCACCAAAAGTGGCTAAAACAATCTCGGACACTAATCCTTCTGAATTTCAGGCGACATTAGCTAAAATACTTTTTTGTGATTGTGGTTGCTACCAGTGAACGGCTAGATGTTTCTAAAGTATCAATCAATCAGTTCATTTGCCGTTATGACATAAATCCGTGGCAGTAGTTTTGACTAGCATTTCCAATTTGAGAGAATTTAGTTTGATGTTGAACCTTTTTGTCCATACAGATCTGAGTGGGTACTCAGTTATAAGGGTAAAATGTTTTGTCGAGATAAATCTACCATTAGGAGATGGGAAGTGAAGGCCATGATTGAAAGTTGACTTTATGTACAGCTCCATTCTGTCCATCTCAAATAAGGTGGGAGGTAAAGTGGGTTTTCCCCATGTCAGTGAAGTTGTCTGTTATGGAGTGACTGGCTTCTAATTCCTTGCTTATTCGTGATATAAAATGGAGAGTGTTTTTTTTTTTTTTTTTTTCAACAAAAAATATTTAAACGAGATTATTTGGATAAATCCATAATAGAGTGAGAGCTTCTTAGTCGGTAAATAATTATGGAGCAGGAATTATGTGCTGAAGAATAACAGTTCTCCTAACCTCCTCTGAAAGTAACTTGAACTAGAAAAGGATCCCATCGGCAGGTTTGGGCTTCCAAACGTACAAGATCGATGAAAAGAAATGCTTAGCTTGTATCAAACGGATGGGTCAAAGATTTCATCCATTATGCCAGTAAATGGATCAGTTTGACCCTAGAGTGAAGTTCTTATCCCCCATTCCATTTCAACTTGGTACTAATGTTTGGCGTATTATATTATTATAAGAATAACTTAAGTTTATCTACTAAGGAATTCAATTTCAACTAAAGTTTTTCCAAGTTTTTGTTCGTAATCTTAACACATTGTAAACTATTTAATAAATTTTTCAGTATATTTCTATGGAAGAATTGAATAAAGTACTATCAGAAACGAGGCTTGCAGTTGTACTGTTGAAATGTGATTGCAAGAATGGAGGCAAATGCAAGCAAAGCGTGACAATAGTTCCTCACCATATAATTACAACCAGCACTGAATCAGAATGTTTTGTAGCAGCAGAGCACACTCATCTTCTGTTTTGCACCTGTTCTCCTGCTTATAGTGGTGAGTTCAGTCGTAACTGCAGTTTATTTTCATGAATCTCATTATAGGTAGCATAAGTTTCCAGGTGTTTCCAATTTATGAGGATTGTTGAGGAACTGAAGCTAAGCTTTCCTGTCCAATAATAAGCTAATCCCTTTTTAAAATCCAAAAAAGTAAATTGTTACCTAAACCATTTGACTAAATTATAATAAAGAGAATCCCTTGAGAGTGGAAGGTGCCCCAACTGTAGGTTTCTTGGTAAATACTTTAATTATACTGTGTGAACTCTTGTTGATGCATCCAACTGACAAACATTTGGTATGGAAGAATCGTACAAAATCTGACAAATTGAATTGCAAGTATCAATAATTTTTTTCTCTGAATTTTACTAACACAAGAAGTTTGACATTAGTCATTATATATTCGACTTGACATTAACGACTAATTGAAGAAAGATCTGGCTTCTTTTTGTAATTTTACAGGCACCAACTGATTTACATTACAGTAGGCACCTGGTTAATTGAACCCTTTCTCTTAAACATTGACTAATTTGTAGCTACCTATTTTGGCAAATCTATAACATAAAATAGTTTTTATTATTTCATGTATGAATAGCAGGTACATGTATGCAGGTGATGCATGGTAAGAAATCTGAAGAGCTTTGCAACAAAGGGGATGATGCAACCTTATCTATAACCGCTTTTCCTGATAGAGCTGTATTAAAAATATGTGCTTTCCTAAAAATAATGTTGGGTTTCTAGGTGAATTTTGTGAAGAAGAAACATGCGAGTGTCCTCCCCCAACGTTGTGTTCTCACCAAGGCGGGGCAATGGTCTGCACTTCTCCCCCACCAGTTGCACCACTGTGTGCAGATAACCGCACATGTGATTCCCCTGATGATGGACAATATTCCTATGTCTATCCATACATAGTTATTCTCTTCCTTGCTGCAATACTGCTGTCAGCAGTTGCTGCAATATGTGTCATAGTTTGGTGAGTCTCATAAACGTAATTAGCATCTCTTTGCTTGATGGCAATACTTGGACGTACTTGTGAGAAAAAATTTTTAGAAATGACTTCTACACAATTAGAAATAGAGGAAGAGTTTTTTTTTATTATTTACATATGGTTGTATATTTGATAAATTCTAACTCAGAGTTGTTCAAAAAGGAATCCCATTACAAATTCCAGAGTTTAAAAAGTTTTAAAAAAATATATGGGTAGGCACTTGAAGTTAAGTTTATAGTTATTGATCGTAGTTATTCAGAAGCAGCTTCTGGGGGTTTGTTGAGGTTCGGTCTGGAATAAAAACTTGTTCTCAACGTTTCGGAGTTTTATTTCTCCATTGTCAAGGGGAATGTACGGAAATATGGAAAAATTTATCAGCAATAAACTTCAGGGTGTTTTAAGTGAGAACAGAATTTCCAACCCATCTAGGAGTGAATAGGGAGGGATAACAATTATAATTCATTATTAAGAATTATACATATAGATTACAGACGAGACTAAAAATAGATTAAAGACTTTAAGAACTATAACTCTCAAAGTCTTTTATCCCTCCCTGTTTATTTCTAAATATGTAGGAAATTCCGTCCTCAATTAAAACACCCATCAGTTTATCACTAACAGGTTATCCCATTTTTCTGTATGTTAATAGATTCGCCTTGACAATGGAGAAATTAAACTGCAAAACGTTCAGAACAAGTTGTTTAATTTTTGGCCCAACCTCAATAAGCCTTCAGAAGCTTCTTCTGAATAACTGTGTATATATTGAACATTTTTAAAGCCATATTAATTGGAACATCATCTGAAAAACAACAATACTGTCATTGGCCAGTCCTTGTAATGGGGATGGGAATGCTCATCACTTTCTGAGTAATTATCTGTCAAAATTGTCTGTGTTTTCTTGTTTTTGAGTGTATGGCATCAGGACAGTCGAATACTAGCATGATGTGAAAATGAATTTATAAGGAAACATTACGTTGCAATTTTAACTTCAATTATTTTAACTTGTTATTTTTCATAGGAAAAGGAAGCGAGATAGAAACAGGAATAATGAAGAAGGAAAAGCACGGAAGGCTATGTTTCGTGTGGACTCTCAACTCAATTGCCCAACTAAAATTAGTAACTTGAAAGCTTTCCAGGTTCGTACCTACAGGAAAAAACCAGCTCATTATGCAGTATTTCTGTAATATATTAAAGTTATATAGCTCGAATTAATTGAAGTGATCAGGGACGCCCACTCATCTCCTCTTCTTAGTTGGAACACATACCTATTCAAAAAAATTATCTCTTGACTATCAACTTTAAAAAGTGGTTTTATGATTTTAACATTTCCAATCAATTTTGTACCACTCAAAAGTACACTGTTTCAAGAATTGTAACAGAAAACAAGAATCAGAAATTGCTAATAATATTTTTGGTGACTTTTCTGCAAAATAAACACTTTTACCATAACTCCTAATTTAAAATCGAGGACAGCTGAATCTGCAGCTTATTCAGTCCATTAATTCAGTAATTGATTTCATTTCGTGTGTTATTTGCTCTATCCATAACATTTCCATCGATTAATTTCCAGTAGATGTTGGAGTTACAGATTGAAATATCTGGTTCCACGTCGTGAACTCTGCCAAATTTGTTAGTGGTATCTATGTGAGATTCTTTCTTTTTGGGGCCAGTGCTGCAGTAATATTAGAGAAGTACTACAGGCTCTTTAAATAAAATAATCTCTAGACATTCCAGCTATTCATCTTTTCCATTCAACTTTGGTATGACTCTTCTTCTCCAAAAGAATTCCCAATGAATTAAATTGAGAAATGTCAATATCAAATCTTTGTTCAAGTTATTTTATGACACTCTTATTTAACAAGGGTTATTTAAAGCTGAAACTAACAAAATTGGAATAAATTGACCTTTTTGCGATTCAGGGTGTTCGTCCTTCATCCTACAACAATGGCCATGATGCACTTTACAATGCTCTTCCTCTGAACAATTTGGAAAACCCTAGGAATTGTGGACTTGAAGAAAATGAAAGCATTTCGTGTGATTATCTTCAAAATATAAATCCATCAGTAAAAATCCGAAATGGTAAGTGGTAATTGACGATTAGCATTTCTGTAATAATGGGTATTATGTTAATGTACTTTTAAAAGTGTTGGTGACTTTCATGAGTTTTCTGTTTCTTATGCTTTATTCATGTCGTGGGTGAATTTTTTTCATCAGACATAGCTGTAGATTCATTTAGGAGTGGATTTCTTTTCCCAATTACATCCCAATCGTTACACCATTCAAACTTAAATCAATTAATTGTTATATTTTCCAATGATTTTAGAATAGATGTGAAGCCACTGTGGAACACCTGTTCAAATTTGTGGCATCCAAACATTGTAAATCAAATCCTTCTTGAGATGACTAATTGGATTTATATACTATCTTATAATTTCACCTTTTTTTTTGTGATGACCGTTTTGTATACTTCACATCTTAGGTGCTCATTTGTATGCATTTTAATTTTTTCATTCGAAACTTCCTACGGTCCATTTTGGTACCAAAGTTGGTCATGTGTAGTGTTGAAATTCAAGCTTCACCATCAAATTTCTATGAAAAACAATTACCAAAGAAGCAATTGCTTGATTTTTACAAATAGGTTTGCACTGGCTATCCCAAAAGTTAAATTTGTAAACCCAATACTTTGAAAATCCGTTGATCATGAGTTGAATTACTGTGAAAAGTTAAACCACTTCTAACTTTGTTTCAGTCGAGAACACGGACACTCTTGAAAGCCCAAAACAAGCACTGGAAATGGCGTCTTATGGATTTCCCCAACCAAATGATGGGATTGGCATTCCACGGTTCGAAGATCATTGAAGTTATAAAAACAAGTTAATTTTGCATATCATAAAAGATCAACTATACATAAAACTATGTGAATAATTTTTTGATTGTATATAAAAGTGCTCTATTTATGTATATAACTATGAAAGTTTATTTTTGTACACATGCGCTCCTATTGAAATTTGTACAGATCGGTATTCTTGGATGATTGTATTTTATATGTCATTGAACTTTATAAAAGCTAATAATTTTTAACTGAGTATTTGTTCACCCACATTCCTTGTAAAATGGAGTATTCATCATTTTCTTCAAAGGTAAACATAACAAGTAATTTGTACAGGGCTACAGGTTTCCTAAGCAGCCAATTCATGCTTCATGTGTCAAATGACTCACTGGGATGTGCCGTGAGCAGTTTTAAAAATGCCATAATGTATCGCAGTTTGTTGATTACGGTATAGTTTGGGCCTTAAGCTTCAAGTTCGTAGTGCAACTAGCTATCTACATGTTGAAATACCAAATAGCCCCAGTTAATGCTGTCCAAGTTGATATGAAAACAGGGGACAGTGTTCTGACATCTCTTGTGTTGACTGATACTGGAATTTCAGCTGGATACATGTTTGCCCCAGTAGTTCTTACAAAAGCGTATTACCTACTTTACTTGGTGCTTCTTTATTCGTACAGTTTGGAATAAGGATCATCTTCACAGATAAAACTGAAACAGCGTTCGAAAATGTCATTTTTGAGTTTAAAAAAATTGGAAAGTGAAAATGCGGCAAACAGTCAGCAAAATGCATATTTTCGTCTACTTCTCCCAACATTTATACGGTGGACTTTTAAACTGAGGTTATATTTACACTTCAGAGACCCTTTAGCCATTCTGCAGATGAAACCAGAGTCAGTAAGTTCAGTTCCTAGCCCGTTACTGTAACAGACGTAGGTAGTGGAAGTGGCTCGAATCTGAGACAGACTCATGAATGTGTTCAGGTTATTTATTCTGGAGGAACAAATTGGTGCATCCACACTCAAGAGCCTAGCAGCAAAGAGTTCTTACAAATCAACCGCAACCAATTCGCTCCTCAGAAACAAAATGTGTACCTGGTGAGTAAAAGCAAAGAATTTTGGGACTCTTCGATCTTGCTCTACTTGGCAAATGTAAGAATAATAGGAAAATTATCACGAGAAGCCACTGTTTCAGGAAAGGCATATTTTCCCAAACCTACAGATTTCTAATGATTCACAGACGACGAAACTTTAGGATAAGGTCTTTCACATAATATAAGTATAAACATCATATTTGATTGTCTGAATCTTCAAATGAAATAGGTTTTTATGTAAGAGAGCTGTAGGATATAAGAAGAATGATTTATCAAAATAGTGTTTGAATGAGCAGGTATTGATGACAGGTACCAAAAATCGGCTTTGCTAAACCAGCAGCATAAACCAGTACGCAGCCACTGGATCTTCTTTAAGGGTTTTCTAAACTTTTGCTCCTTTGCACTAAATTTCCTGGCACAACAAAATCCTATACTCTTCTGGTTAGAACCTGCCTAAATTAGTCCCCAGACTATTAGCCTTGAATAAAATGACTTATCCATAACGTATTTAGAACACATGGATCTTGTTTGCTGGCATTGTGACATACTGCTAATACACCAGTTCACCTACTAATCAATCTCTTGCATGGGGCTCAAACAAGAGTGATACCAGAAACATCTTTTCCGATGAATAGAAGCTCTTCAACTGTAATGGTATGTGACATTATGGTATTTGACAACCTTAGTAAATTTCTATCACACAACTTCGGATACCTACCACTGTTAATTCAATCACAGCTGTACAGTCAATGTCATCGAATCGTGAAAACTTGGATTTCAGTAAGACTGGGACTCCTATTGAACGATCATGTGGAACAGGCTACATAATCGTGTATTTAAATTGTATCTATGAACAGTATAAAACCAGCAACTACAGAAGAACTAACAGACCATTTTTTGGAAAACACATTCCAACCACCTGAGAAGTTGACAAATAATGAAATGATATAACGCATTTTGTTTTAGTATTCTAAATAACAAACCTTTTTAGTGGGATGTCAACAATTTTGTATAACCTCAAAATGTTGTCCTTTTATTTTACAAGGTACATAAGATTCCAAAGCCGAAATCTCCCTCTGTCCCTAGGTTTGATGTGAAAACCCTTTCTTTCCAGGCTCTACTTGGGGTGTTGGTTCTAACATCTGCCTTAAGTTAGTAAAAAATGTATCAAAACGTGAGAAGAGGGTTGTACTTTCCTAGCCATTTTAGACGCAAAATCGAATGAGATAGGCTTCAGATATATGGTAATTCAACCATCACAAATGATTGAAATTTCTGAACCTAAAAGTGACCCGATAACTGCGCAATAACACAAGCAATCATGCACTGTTGAAAAAATTAATAAATTAAATGAATAAACTCCAAGGGTCAGAGTTTTTCATTTCTAGATGAAATAAATTTCTCATTAATAAATAAATTTTTTCATTTCTGATGGGATAAATCATTGTATTGTAGATTTCCTTTTGTCGATTCAGAAAAAAAGATGTGCAGGAAGTCAATATCAGCAATTCGCCTTACTGTTTCTTGCTGAAGTAGGGAGCTGGAAGGGTAGGTAGTTGGAAAAAAAGCACACGGTGTCACTTCAGTTAATTCTATTCTATTTGTCTATACTTCACTGACAACATTTTTTTTACCCAATCGGTACAATAAAACAAATCATGAAAACAAAACGATGAAAAATCCACATCCTGTTTTTCCTTTCGAATTTCAGCATAGTCTAAATCATAAAATACGACAGTCACACTTTGACTTTGCTCTTCTGTTAATGGTACACTCATTCAAAGACAGAAATGTGTCTTCAGCATTTATGAGGGATCATGCATTCGTAAAAATATATTACATTTATTCCTTTGTATTTACATTTCAACGTATAACTATGTAGGTAATATATATTTATGCATGCATTCATGTTTTAAATAACAGATTAATTACGAAAAATATGAACACTACTCAGTTAAACACGTTGCTGACAGTATTACACACATCTTGTTATATAGATACACTTTCAGTTTGATATGTAAAACACTTAATTTACAACAAATAACTTAGTTTTAATGTATGCATATATTATTAGGGAGGATGAACTACAGAAACAAAATAATACAACTAGTGCCTAATTATTTGATTAGTACAAATTCACGTTTTTTGTTTGTTTTTCAGTTTTGCTAAAAACAATTTGAATTTTTCACATACATAGTTTAGGGGGAAAGAAGTGATGTAAATCTCCATGAAGCATGCACTCAATACAGATTCATCTGCATATACTCCATCAAATTTCAAATTATCATCATTATTATTACTTATTTCGTCAACTTGAAAAAATGATGGCACAGCAGATGGCATTGAATTAACAAGGGGAAACATCCAACTGGCAACAGATTTTGCAGTCAGCTTGCAGAAAGTGTCATAAACTTTTTCAACAACATACAACATTGAACTAGGTCCTCATAAAATATTGATACACCCATTAAAATAAAAAAAAACAACTGTCAATAACGAAACTGATGTAGCTATCATCCAAGTGCATGCTATTCTACATTCTTATGAACGTACACATACCTAGAAACACTAACAAATCATTGATCCAGTGGCACTCTATTTCAACTATCTTAGGTCTAACTTGTTAAATAAAACTCAAATGAAATCTTTGGGATCCTCTAACTTTAATGATCCAAGATCCCGTCCAGCTGCATAATTTTTCAACGAATAATTTTGAAAAATAAAACAATTGAAAAAAAAAATAATAAAGACTGCAAGTAACAAACTAATTAAAATGAACTAAAAAGTAGAAATGTGTTATTTCAGAAAAATAAAGGTTCATTAATCTTGAATGAACGATTGTTATTGAATTGATTCTAAAAGGCAGTATTGAGAATATAAATAAAAAGTATGTATTTTTAAGTTACATTTTCCCATAGGTTGACAGTAGAAGGCATAATTCACCTATGTTTCTGCATGAAAAGTAAGCAATTGGAGGGGTGAGGACATTAAAGTAGAATTATTTTACAGAATTAGTTTGAGTGTAAAAATATATAACTATGTGTATAATATTAGTCAAGTTCCATGTTTGAATCTAGGTTGAAAGACAACCGTGCTTAGGAATATATTATGCGCTATGCACCAGTGGAATACGGTGCTATGTTTAAGGCAAAGTGACTTTGGACCAACCATGAGCCAACACACCCTGTTCTAGGTAATTACATATTATCAAGCTCTGCCTAGTGAATTAATTTTCTCCATAGCTATATAAACATCAGTCGAAGGATACAAAATAAAACACCATCTTTCTACGTATAACACTTAATTCTATTGTTTTCTTGTGTTTATCTTGAGTAACGTGTCTATTTTTTCAAGTTATTGTGTTTCTAATAATATATAGTGTTTGTATAAATCTCTTAAATTTTATAACAACAAATCTAATCAAACCAACTAGCGTTTACAACAGTAGCACCATTCAAACTATCAGCAATTAAATTAAATAGAATACGTATATCATACAACAATGGTTGTTACTACAGGAAATCACTAGTCTAATTATTTGTTTTTATTTACACTTCATTTATATTTATACTGTTTAAAATTACCGTTTTATGTGGTTGATCCCAATAAGTACAGTGAGTGAACGCGTTATGTACATAATCATATATTACTCTTTTCAATTTGATACTATCGCCTAAACTTGTATGACACATGAAATGGCCACAATGTTTGACATTGAACATCGAATTAGTTAAAACACTAATCTTCATATCTTCTTTTTTTTTCAACAACACTATTTCTAACAATAAATATGTTTCCGTGAAACATAACGAACATTTGCCACAAAAAATGGTACAACAATAATACATAGGATAATGACACATGAGAATCTCTGATATAATCAACTGGGATTTCAACAACAAATAGGTACTTGCATCATACTCATATAACAAAGAAGTGTTGAATAAAATATGTCAACATTCAAAACAAAATCAGGTTCCATTGAGGCACTTGTATAAGCATAACAAACTCATTAGATAGAATGCATGTAATTATGTTACAACTGACGAGGAAAGTATGACTTTTCAGAACAATTGAGGTTGAATTCCGAAAATAGTACAGTCGAATTGCACGATAAAACTGATGGATGACTAGTTCTATATGGATAATTTATGCAGTTACTTTTCATTGCCAATTCACAGCTTGAAATATTTGGATTGTGTTTTTTTGAACACGGAACTGATGGAAGTCTTTCACTGGAAGAGGCTTGATATCAACGAACAATGTTGTGAAAACTGATTAAAAAAATCGTTTAAATAGGAAATTATAATTTACAGTAATAATAAGAACACCAGCACACAATTGGAAACTGTTTGAAATGCACTGTTTTGAAGGAAGGTTCGTAAGGCAAAGTGTAGGACAAGATATAATTTTTAAAATGTACAGTTACGTTAACAAAAAGAAAACATGGCTCAATATTTAACCACCATGGTGAAACTGATACGAATTGCAATAGAGCTGTTGTTCCAAATGTTTTGGACCTGAGTCAGCCAATCTTGAAGCCATTCAGCAGAGAAATCATCATTTCAAATTATTTACCAACTTGCGAATTATAAATATATTTATGACCCCATATATAACAGAAACTGTTCGAAACGGAAGACCTGATATCTTAGCAAGGAAAATATCAAAAGAGGAAAGGCCTGCTTAACGTGGAAACATACATTTTAAGAATGTGCTTTGCTACCTATCAGCATAATGCGAACTCAGTGGCTCACAAGTCAAATTAAGAGTTTCGAGGCGATGGAAACCTGAGTGAGCCACTAGCAATTATTCTTGTTTTGTATAATGTTAGCATTCCGTGTAAATTCAATTTTTGGACAAAGACGATTAGCAGCAATGTGAGTGTGTGGATATCATCATCATCTGTCTGTAGTAGAAAATCCCAAGTACAGAGGTTGCGTTCAAGTGTCAGTTGATGGAGATAAAAGTTACAGGATATTTAGTGTCATGAATACAACTTGATAAATGCAGAGATTTCTGCTGCAGACAAGATCAAACATGGATCTCTACAGCCAATTCAACGTAACCTTATATTTCCTCCTCTTTTCCAGTTCTAAATTATGAAGTTCACTTACAGATACGAGCCCCAGATAACTGCCCGCAACTTCGCTCAGCCAAGACGATAGCATTTAACTCAGGCAACAAGCATTGTTATGGCATGGGTTTGGACAAAAGGTACGCAGGTAATAACAACCACCTCACTCTTGTATGGTTACCCTGATTCTGTTCTATCAGTCTATTCGTGTTGTATCACTATTGTTACTACTATTCAGTAGTAAGAAAGCATTAAGATTAGAGTAATCATGGAGCTTCGAAACATATATGATGTGACTACAAGAACAAAGCCCACAACTTCCAAAAGAAAGCAAGAACAAGGTCTACGCAATGATAGGGCACTACACAGCATCTCTAACAACACACATATCTGAGTGGAGATATACTTGATGTTGTTCATGGCCAGGATACCACTTTCATGATGAGACAAGGCTTCAAGCTTCAGCGTCAAAACCAATCTGGGACCTCAGGACTCCAAGTTCATGGAGAGGATACACATACACTTGGTCTACTATAAGATGAGCCTAAGAAAGTGAGCAATTTGGAGTTGAAGAGTATGTGGGCCAATATTGTTGGTGTCTATGGATTAGCGTGGGACCCCCAAGCAGAAGTGCTGCAAACTCTACCCTTGCCTACTGGTGTATATTAAATACAGATTTGATGAATTGTGAATGGGGCATACGCACATTTCTGCTGCCTATTGAAATCAAAAGTAATGGTAAAACGATCCTGAAACCATGGACTACACCAGGTAATCTGAAACCAATCTGCAAGAGAGACAGAATGGCTACAAAAGCCCTAAGACAATCACTCCGCAACGTTAAGATATTTTGAAAAATTTAATAAAAAATTAAAGTGGAAAATACACCAAATAAAAAAAGATGGCAATAATTGGAGAAGAAAATGGCTTTCCACTTGAGGATTGGATTTGGAACTCAAGTAATACCAAAACTGCAGAAGTTGTTGCAAATCTTCCAAAAAGTTCATCAATCGGAGCAAACTTGGCAACCAACATAATATTGGAAACGTACACTTCACAAGCTGAAATCATGACACCACCACCTCAAACAAAGTCGATGTTCATCGATGAAATAGAAATGAACAAACTAATGAAAATTGCTTGATTGCTGAGAGGAGGTTCTACGCTGGGTCCCAAATTTGAGAAAAAATCAGAAATTTAATGAAGATAAGATAGTTAGTGAACAGCAATTCAAAAAAGAAACTTGTAACCTAATAAGAGATAACCAGTACGAGTACGTTGTAAACGAAAATAAAATTACGTATCTACGAAGTACATTATTTTATGGAAGCGGAATCTAAATGTTAATCATCAATCTGGTGTAATATGAAGGTTCTTTGCGAAAATTGGAAGTGAGAAGCAACTCCAGATCGGGACACAGTGTTAGACTATCCAGTTTGGTTTTTATTCTATTGAAGAAGGTAAAATTTAAAGGAAATGATGCAAATAAACTATATATCACATGTTATAATGCATTTCAACGCAAAATTTCCTAGTTTTTATTTTGTCAATCCGCCACCCCAATAAATTATTTTATAATTGGTCGTTGGTGTTCAGATCTAAACAAGAGGTGTTCTATGATCAAGAAACTAAAAGTGAATCCAAAAATGTTTTCTACACTAGATCTTAGTAAGTAACTTTTTAAAAGCCTGTGTCGTCTACATACCATAAAATAGACGGACAGAAGACTAGATGATTTTTTCCCTGTTTGATTTCAAAATAACGAAAGTACAATACAAGATAGATGAGTAACTTTTATCGTTCTTTTTAAATTGTTAGGGAGGTAATTCATATGACGACTGCAGTTACAATTTACCAGAGCCTTTCCCCAGTTTGGCCCTGGGTTTGAAAAGTATCGGAATCAACTCATAACTTCTGATTTCTGTAATTTGGAAATTGCTTCGAATGACTTGATGGCTGACTCTGGTAGCAGTATTTGTACGAGGAGAATGCCATTCAGTAAGGAGACATTACTTCAGCATCCCTACACACTCAACGTTATGCTTACTTGATACCATTCACATTCTGTAGGCAGTAATTCATGATAGACGACCTATCAGTAGCGAGTTATATAGAAGTAACATAATTTGATACAGAGTAAAAACAAAACTCCCAGGCTTGATGACTGACTGAGCAAACTAACAATACTTTGAAATCATGAACAATTTTAACAGTATGATGCAAATTTACAAGTTAAATGGTTAATTCATCCGTACATACTGCATAAATATATATAAGTATATAAATAAATATATATATTTATAATAAGTACATATGATGATTTGCAATTCAATTTTGAATTAAAATGCATTTTTAATGGACGACCAAAATTTTGATTAAAAGAAACATGTGGCTATTGAATAATCGAATACAAACTATTTTATTTTCTGAAACAAGAAGATGTAAGCAATTTTATGATTGCCAGAGGAGGAAGGCACAAAAACAGTTGATATGAGACAGTGGCAAGAAATATCAGTATCAGCCGTCAATAACCAATACGTGCCACTATTCCACTGATTCAGAATGAGGTTGGAGGCTGAGCGCCGATATGTGCTTTAAAAAATAACATCCTGAGAGCTTTCATCTATGATTGTGTATACCTGGTGGGGAGGGGGTTACTATGTCCACATCAACAATGAAACAGCGCAACTGATAATAGAATGGACATGTTCGAAACTATTAAACCCACTGAAACAATCTTATTTGATCAACATTACAATAACCTGCCACTGTCTGTAGAGGATGATAGGCACTGATTTAAGGCTTGAGACACAAAGAAGCAACAGTCATAGCCTATGTACAAATATATTACATTTACTCATTTATACAGAAAGCTGCTTTTGAACTTAGCTATGAGTGAGACACCAGGTTTGGGAACATTTAAACGGTAACAATCCAAATACAATGAGCAACGTGTTTCATAGTTTATACCTGTGTCTAGCTTCTTTACGTATTTCTTAATTTTAATTTTCTCAACTTCGATATACCTGCAGTTGTTTTAATCAAATATCTACTGCAGAATCATATTAAAATATAAAGAAAGCTGCACTTTCTATCAACGTTTTTTCTTCAATTTCAAACATCACCAATGTATTGTTCAAGTATTCATCACTCTTGGATGTTGAACGACTGATTAAAAATATTTTTTTCAGCAGATGTTTCTATACTAATTTGTTCTCGTCGAAAAATGTAAAATACGTGCTGTTTGCACGCTCGTTACCAGCAGACAGACAGAAAGGAAGCCAATACCCATATTTCTCACACCTGAACGACCTTATAGAACAGCCAACAACATGGTGGTCAGTACTTGTGATTTACCTAAACCCCCCTAAAGTAATACGACAGATTCACCAACGAATTTTTCTATCTAAACTGTTGATGTTACTGCAATAAAATGTTAAGCAATAGCGGTTTTGTACTGGATATTATTAAGTTGCAAAGTTGTGAGGGTGACATTGCTCACATAACTGAAGAATACAGTTCAGGCAAATCAGGCATGATTTTTTTCCAGAGGAATACAAAATTATATTGTTTGGATTATAAATAACCTGTGTAAATGCAGTTCTTATTAAAAAGGTGGTTTAAAATAATTTTTACTATATTCAAATATATGTTTTTCTGAACCAAATTTATAAGAATTTTCACTGAAAATCAAGGTTTGATTCATAGTGTACACGAATAAGGGGAGAGAAGAATTAGTTTCAATTTGGACTCAGTTTTGAGATTGAAGAAAAAAGATACACCATCCTTCAAATGAAAGTTGTTGAGGTATATAGGTAAGTATTGCGCTTGCAGAAACCACGTATTCATGA
Source organism: Creontiades dilutus (assembly GCA_031894815.1). Classification (NCBI taxonomy): domain Eukaryota; kingdom Metazoa; phylum Arthropoda; class Insecta; order Hemiptera; family Miridae; genus Creontiades; species Creontiades dilutus. The sequence continues at coordinate 114,016 of JAVIWC010000467.1, read as the reverse complement.
TTACAACAAATAAATAATTTCGTTTTGATTTATAGATCACAATTGGTCTGAACTTAAGCCAAAACAGGTTGTAAATCGCAATTTTTTCGGTTTGATTTTATTCAATGTTTTGTACAGTAACCAAAATGTGGTGCTTCGATAGGATAAGTATAGAACTGGTAATTCTATTTTAATTTAAAAAGACATGTGATATTTCAACACATAACATATATTGCAGCATGAAGCACCATTTTTGCAACAAGATCAACATTAAACAAAATAATAGTACCTAACTATTACTACTACGAGCATAAAAAATAAAACCTAAGCAGAAGAAATAGAACCTTCAAATTAGTCAATGATCCCAGTAAATTTCCAACCACTCTGGCATATACCCAGAGCCCGTTACTACCTGATATGAAATAATTGGGACGAAGGTCAGGATTTTTGAGTTTTGTTACCTTTACCAGTTTTATTTTTGGTATATTCTCACAAATAAACTCTGTTCATAAATGTATAGTGAAAGGAAAAGAACATACACATTACACAGGTGAGAGAGAGAGAGATGTATGAAACAAAAAGTAGAATCCCAACCAAAGTTCTATAATAGATTTTTTTTTTTTTTGCCCAACAGTTTTTGGATTTACAGGATTCTACTGAAAGGCATTGCTTACAATCAGCCATTCCCACTGCCCCAACCCTGGCTGCATCGCTGCCTTGGGGAGGAAGCAATGAGGCAGTGAGTGTTTACATGCCACCTACACGTTCCCAGTTTCATTTCAATTCAGGCAATGAGCGATTCTCCCCTCCCTACCACCTCTGCCGTCACCTGGAATTTGCATGACAGGTGAGGTCGTGTTTTTCAATCCCAGAATCCTAAGCTCAAGGGATTTAGGCTATAAACACGAGCTTTATAGTTATTTTGTAGGTACATATCAACAGCTAACATATGAAACAAATTTTGATCCACCAAAATGGCATGTCTGTGGAGCTTGATGGTCAGCCATAGTAAAATCATAACTTTAATGGCTATCACTTCACTATGAATACTTTGGTTCAAGTAGTAGCTAATAGTTACAGACAACAAAAATACATTTTATGCTTGTCAGAAATATTTCAAAACAATTTCCCAGGAGAGAATCCATGTTTGAGGTTCTTAATACTTATCCAACACCAACCAATCAATGGATAAATTTAAAAAAACAGTTCTAATAATCCATCCAAGCCCAGTCATCAATATAAAATGTCCAACCTTCTGTCCCGAGGATCCATAAAATCAGAGGTTAGCTACCTCATCAAAACAGTACTTATTCTGAAAACCCTTATTCAGCTAACCCATCACCACTAGAAACGAGTTATATTACAACAGTTGTCTTGAATAGGTTAAAAAATTCATTATTTAAAATAATTCAACTGTTTTAATATAATTAATTTCATGGAACCATCACCAAAGTTGCTTGAGGGCTCACTGTGGAATAAATGGCAGAATGCTACCATCCACAGCAATATACTTTCTTAACATCAGTTTTTTGCAGAGGGGAAATTGCTATTATGGAAATTTATGTGCGTATGTTAGCTACCAGTTTGAAGAAACGTATCGGCAAATAAAATTGAAAAATCGGATGCGTATTTTGAATGAACTATTCAGCTTGTGAAGCTATCAAGATCGTGACATACACCAACTTCACTGGGATAGTACTTAATGATGATTCGTCTGACAAAATTGGTAATTATTCATCAGTGGAAGAAATATACAACATTGTATCTAACCTGGCTTCCTTTTTATCCATAGAGTATAAATTTATAGAATTATAATGACCGCATCAGAAATTCAATTTGATGAACTCAGTCATCTACTCTGAGCAGAATGATATCAGATACAGCGCCATAAATAACTAAGCACGATGGCATATTTCTTTATAATTTCTAAATTCACAAATTCATTTATAATATGACATACTAATTTAGATACGATTTCACATTGAAAGCTCAATGATGTTTCAAGCTTACTTACACACTTTATAAAAATGCATTTGACATTTGTGTATAATACAAATCACTAGATATTTGGTAATTAATTCTTCACAACACGAGAGGAAGAACAGTATCTGCTAACCAAATTACTCACTGCATGTACCTAATGAGCAGTTTCAGCCTTTTCAACATAAAAGTAATGAAAATAAATATAAAACAGGCTGAGTTTCAACATTTAATGGATATTCAATGAAAAATGCGTTGGACAATAATATCCAAAATTTGCTAACGATCACAACAGAAAAATCTTGATGAATTGAAAAATATTTTCCAAGTGTGAATGAGTACTGATACTACGGATAATTTAAAAACAAAATACAACTAATATCATGTGCCAGGCACAAAGCTGTTTCAGCTATGTGATAGCTGAACTATACACTTTGGCCAACAAAATTAAAAATAACATACAACCTCACAAAACACTTCAAACTGTTATGCAACGAAATCGAACATACAAACTAAAGGTACTTTTAAGGCCTGCTAAGAAAAGAAAATATTTTGACTTGAATATTTAGACACTCAGCTGACTTGATGAGTGTAACAGTACTGATTATAAGATAAAACATGGCACATACACTGTGGTCACATTGCACATCAAAATTTTCTTGGTAACCACAACTGCCTCATTACTGCATATCAAATCTCTCTGCATCCATCTGAAAACGACAAAATGAAATCATGTTATGTCATGATGTGATGAAGTGACTTATCTCTTTCTGTTTAAATGTTGAAACTTTTATTTATTATTACAGCTATTTTATAATTCTTTGAAATTTTGTGAACTTCAATGTTGATTAGTATAACAGTTTGCTCATTTAATTTATGTGTAACTGTTGACTGATTGTGTTTCCACTTTACATTCCCAACAAGATTTGTAGCTGATTCGTGATATCCATTCATTTTTCTGTAACTCCCCAGTGAATTGGCTCACCCCATAATTTGCAATAAATGAATAAAATACTGTCAAATTTCTTGGGCTATGCGGACCCTTTCATTTCATTTTTCACAGACACTTGATTAGAATTGAACAAAATTTCCTTCTTTTTTGAAGTTGACAGAACCAAGAAGACAGGTTACTTACAACTGCAGACAGCAGAGAGTTTAGTGGTGGCTATGTACTCCAGTTGTCCCTCGGTCGCTTCGATAAAGGCCCACCTTCATAGTCATGCCTTTGATCGTGTGGACCAGGAGACGTACCCATCCCTCCTGATAAATAAACACGGGTAAATGTTAATTGTGTCATACGAAAATAACGCTACAAATTATTACATAAAAGTAATCTATGTATATCATACATCTATGTATATTTGACGAAATCTTTGGTACATTATTTCAACTCGACACCTTACGCCTCCATAGTTTGCAATTGCATTCAAGATTAAAATACTTGAGCAGCCGCCAGCCGTGAAGTCTAGCTCAGAACTCTCGTTTGCCTGGCTCTCCAGCTTGACCATCTACTTGACAATTGACGACTGGTTTTCATTACCCAAAGATGAGGTTTTTTGAATGGTGAGTGAACGGATTATCATACAGCAACCCAAATGGTCTCATTCGAATCATGGAACTAATTTCTATCTGAATCAAATTAATAAAACTGTCTTGTTACATTGGAAGTTTTTGAGATTTCGTTTTTTCTTAAAGTTTAGTCCATAATTATAATTTCTTAGGGTTGATTGATCAAGTTGCCAAGAATATTGGCACTACGTAAAACTTGGTCCAGTAGTTTCAAAGAAAAGCTTTGGATGGTAGATAGACGGATTTACTTTACTTTATTATCGTTTTTAGAAATAATGTAATATACGTATGCTGAAAGGTGAACCAACAACTTTTAGGGCTCATTATTGAAAATAATAAACCAATTTTAAGTCGTTTTCTTGCTTTTTGTAGGCAGGCTAATTGTATGTTGCAGTGAATTCATAGAAGTGATTTTTCTCCAAAAGTTACCAAAATGGCATAATATAGATGTACATCCATAAAAAACATTGTAATTATCGTTCGATATGCTTTACCTTGAGGGATATGGTGGGAGAGAGAATGTGTTAGATGACTTAGAGGATCTCGCGGTGGTGATATTGGCTCACTTTTGATCCTCATAGATCGCGGCGATGGAGATGATGGAGGAGGTGAACTACTAACCCCCATGTGAGGTAGGCCACTGAAAATGTCAATGTCGATACAATTCGTAAAAGACAATAAAAATAGGGTACGTAAAGGTTTTATCAATAATATTTGGTAGATCATCATTTAACAATTTAACATTTAACAATTTAACACTTAACAATATTTAAACGGGTGTAAAATGATATCTACACCTTCCATTGCATTACAAATCAGTTTCATGTTCAATACTATATTATTGAACATATAAACGTTGGTATCACCAATGACAGACAGTAATCCAACAAGGGTGCATCTCATTTGCTCTGGGGTTTGAAAAATTCAACAAAAATATATCAGTGATCAGGGAGCAAAATCCTTGCAGATGAAATGAATGCGGCAACAAGAGGAAAGACAGGCAAGAGTCAAAGAAGCAAAAGCAGATAACTACCTTGCGAATTCCAAGAAAAAAAGTAAAATATATACATCATCCATCCCTATGTAAAGTGAGTTTAATTTGGAGGATGTTTTCAATGAATGTTCTTCTCATGGTACCTACCTACTTCTAAAATTCCATTCTCTAGAGAAAAAGGGGATACGCTAAATGGTGATACACACAAAATTGACCACAGCTTCAAATGCAGTAAACACCCCTCAAAACGATTGATTGTTGATACAGATCACATCTTATTGAAATAAACGATAAATTTGTTCCTTTTCAAAAATATATATACAGGGACACCACACTACTTGACCTGAGTACAGAGAGAGCTCATACACCTCAAAATGTCTGATATATAATCTGATGGTAAAGTATCATACCTAGTATGTGCAATTGATGATGTCCACGATAGTGCCGAGATGCCCATGTCAGAACTAGAAATATCAGTGAAAATGCCAGGGTACGTGCCGAGAACAGGAGTTTGAAGTGCTACAACGGGAGTATTCAACGAGTTGCCACCACCACTACCACCTCCACCCTGTAATGATAAAATTATTTACAATTTATAAAGGCGGACATACATTTTTGCTGCTTTACTTTGAAGAAATATACAGCTGTTTGTGTTCCTAACTAGAACAGACTGAAGAAAGCTTCTCTACATACGCACAATAATGACCTTGAGGAATTTTCTGCTACATTACTAAAATTGTATAATATGTACTTTCAGATCAAGTTGCTTTCTGTACACCCTGAGCAACAATATTCTAGGAAGCTTTACACAGTTCAACTTTGAATAGGAGGTATACACTTCCTCAGAACTGAGTGAATGCCAACTACTTCATAGTACAGAAAAACTTGCCAATAATAAGTAATATTTACGTTAAAGAAAAAAAAATTTTGTAGTAATTTTTTTCAGTAATATTTTATAGTCTGGCTCTTAGGTAGCCGCTGTATTTTATCCTGTCCTGCCAATCAAACCTACTCCTGTTGTCTTGTAGCGCTTTGAAATGCTGCAGATTACATATATTGCGGGATGACATACATTGCAGCTCTATTTCATTTCAGGTAAAAACTTCCTGTTTTTCAACAAATTTCGAAAACTCACTTTCAAGTATCTCTCTAAATTCAAGAATATTATTCATATATACAACTTATTGCGTCAATAACTTACATCATCGTGTGTATTGGGTATGACTACCCTGAGATTGGTTCTTGGAGGTGGGGCAGGTGAGTGTTTGGAATGCGGTGGGGGAGGTGGCTTCCCCAAATGTCCAGGAGGCGGCCCTGGGCTGGGAGAATTCCCTAAGGGAGAACTCGAATGAGGATACCCGTTGCTCATCTCCAGCATTCCACCAGGCGGATAAACTGTAACAAAATTGACGCATGCTTATCCCACTTTTTTCAATAAAATACAAAATCAGCTCCACAAGTGTTATCGAGATCCCTGGCTCTGAATGGGGCATGCCACCCTAGTTTATTGATGTTTTAAAATGAATGGTTCCTTTCAAAGATCGGTTTTCAAAAGGATGCAATATAATGGCTGATTGGGGAATAAAAATGAGTGAAAATGAGTTCTGTAAATTCTGATAGGTCTTCCTGCTAGGCAGTGGAGTGAGAACATTCTGAATCAAAATCAGTGAAGTAACATGGCATCCTTTTGTTGTTCTGATTACTCACATTATGCAGTCAGGGTTCTGAATGGAAAATTGGTATTTGAGGGTTTTCAAGAGTTTCAAATTCGATTTCAACATTATGAGGACGAATCTCTGATCCATCTGAATAAATTTCTACCACAAATGGTTTCAAAATAATCAATTACAGTAAAACATAACAGTGAAATAATTAATAATAAAATGAAAATAATAACGTGAAAAAATTATTGGAAAGCAGTTGAGAGGAAATGGGTTTTAAGAAAACAGGCTTCACAACTTTGTTACTAGATTGCATCTGGATCAGTTTGCAATGATTGTGAATCTAATGACAGGAAAATGAGCGTGCAATCTTCAACAACAAGTCAACGTTGTTAGATCAATGTAACTTGGATCAAACACAAAGGCAGACTTCGGGTAAGATGAATTTTGATTGTGGACCACAATAGGGCAAAAATCTAGCACCATTTTGTAGCAAAAACTGATTTTTGGCCTCATATTCTTCTTGGTGTAGTGAGAAACATGACACGTTTTTTGGTGTTTCTGATACTAGTAAACCATTATCAGACGGTAACAGAATGTTACAGCGGTGATTAAGCATAACTTCTGTAGATATGAAGCTGGAGTTGTAGAGCCATTGGCTGAAGATAGCTATCACTTCCTAAATTACAAACGAATGAGTGTCTGACGTTCTCTTAAATAGCGACAGGCTTTGAAACACCCATAAATTGAACAGAGCTATTGATATTTCTATGAACTCAGACCTCTGAACTTTGCAGGAGGAGTGGGATCCTCTTTTGGTGGTGGAGCATTTCTTAAGCTGTATCGCATGTCTTGTTGCATATCAGCTGCATTGTGTTCCACTGTATCTGTAAAATAGTTAGCCAAGGCAGATGTTAGTAAACACACTCATTACGCAACAGCTACCACAAAATTACCAACCTTGGATTAAGTTTTTGTTAATGAAAAACATTAAAAATATGAATGATTTCAAAAAGTGTAGTGATTAGTAAAAGGGTAATTTCCAAATCGACAATAGACATCAAACAACGCAGCAAGAAAGGTTTCAAAAACGAATTCTGTTTTTTTTTCTTGTATTTTTTTGCACAAATGAATCAAAATTTATTACTTAGTATCACCAGTTTGAAGTTGGGTACAAGTTAATACTCCAACCTAATGGAAAACTCTGTGGCGCATACTGATTTGGAAGGTATGCAATATGAATTCTCAAAAAACCTAATGCGCTATTAATTTTAAGTTGCTATAACATTGTGGAACATGCATACATGCTATAAAAATATATGTGCTATCTGATGGATGACTTATGGGATGCGGATTTGGGGAAAAGGACGAACTGTTTTGAGTGATTTGCATAGGATAAATGCAACAGGGGATCGCTATTAGAGTAGTAAATGGGGGAGGGGAGGGGGAAGGGGGCATCCAGGATTCAAAAAAAAATATATATTCAATTATTTTCTGAGCACAACTATGTGATTAAAGCACAGAACACTCTTGAGAAAAACTTATTAAACTGTTGAGAAAAAACAATTACCAGAATCAGCATCAGATGATGAAGGTCTTGGGCTGAGAGCTTGCGCCATATGAGGGCTAGATTGGAGTAAATTGGATTCTGAATAACCCACAGGTACATTTACAGGCAATGTATGCGAGTAGCTGCTCTGTCCAACCTGGAATGAAACATTAATTAGACAATTCAACAGCAGTGAGTAATGATGAGGTTGGCCCACTAAAGTTGCAGCCTGATCAGAAGGAAAGCTTTTAAGTCAGCAGACTTTTGTAGAGACTGTCCTAGGATAACAATATATCATCAAAAAGTAACACGTACGAGTAAATTGTACGTAAGTAATAACTAACGATTCACAGAAGCGATTTAGTTACTACCAACGAAGAAGGAGCATTCGAAGAGTGCACAACCTTTACCACTTATAATTTATTTGTATACATGGGAGCTGTTAAGATTGCAAAATGATTGGCTACGAATTGGCTAAGGCACCTGCCAATTTAATTGTTATAACGTGGTAAAACAGTGACATTCTAAATCCTCAGTTATCAAGTTACTTTTCGGATGATATTAATAGATAGAAAAACAGTTATTAAGTAGGTTCTGTAGGTTAGTTCTTACGTAAGTATGCTGATGGTTCATGATTTTACCACCATTGACACACATGCTGAAGAAGTTACACCTATTTCCATTTGATCAGCATAATTGGAAGTTAAATGAGATTAGTAAGTTAGTTTGTTCATCACTTTTCTGCTTTCATTTCCATACTAAAGTAACAGTGACAGAAGAAATTGAGTAACTGTTTGGGTAACTAACAACATAACTTACTCTGCCAGAGAGTTGATTCCTCTGCATCATCATCTGAAATTCTTCATCTATTTTATTGTACTTGGCTTCGGTTCGAGGAGTCAACTGATATTCCGTGTCTCCTTCTGGACTGTCAGGAGAGCAGGCTCCATTCTTGTGCTCCTTTTTGTTCAGGGCCTGTAACACCAACAGAGGACGTAAGAACTATCAGCCAACCCCTTATGTTCCATCGTTGGTTCAGCAATAGTCGATCTATGACTCCACACATACGAGCCTCACTCCAGAAATAAGTTTATCCATTCCCTCGCAAGAAAAGTACAATTTCCCGAATTCCTCTTTTCAATCAACTTTAACGAGAAAGAAGGTTCCTAATCATCTCAAATCGGAAATTTTTACCATAACTTTCATTCAAAATTTGCGCACTTTTTGTACAAGATTTTTGCGTCGTTTAATATTTTTAAAGAATTTCACAGTTTATTTCACGAACATTCGTATTGACTAACTAACGTTGTACAAAATGCCGTTCTGCCTTCCATTTCTTAGAGTTAGATTTTTTTAAAATTTAAGCACATTTTCTCCCACATAAAGTGATGATAGCTTGATTTTTGTCAAATGAATTATTTTTGTTTAAAATCATCACTAGGTATTGGCTAAAATCAGATACTATGGCACATTTACGGCAGCAGGAAAGTTCTCTGAGCTGCAGCAGTTCATAAAACATTCCTTAATCAATATTGATTAAGAAAAATAAATTCATGGGTCAAGTAGGTATTTGCAACCGTTGCCACTGCAAAATACAAATTTAGAAGAGAGACCACAACTTGATGATGATGATATAGCTTTTAATACGATACGCTGATCCCGGCAAACTGCAAAGATTTGTGGAAATAGGGAAACGTACTCATGGAGGGATCCTCGTAGTTCTTATGGATGCACCAATCCAACAAACCTCAGTATCAAACAACAAGGACAAAGTCAGAGTATACGATGACACCAAGTAGATATTTTAGTATCTGATCGGACCATTTTTAATGGTAACACTTAAATTGACTACTTAAAATATTTCGAATAGATTTCAAATTTGACATTTTTGAGCTCACACAGAACTTGTGGAATGTGACAAATGAACGATAACTCCCATTTTATTGCAGATTAGAAATCAATATGAAATTTCATGGAACCTTATCTCATCACTTTATGTGATGAGCCAATTATTGATGGCCAAAACTCAAGTGGTTTTTAATACTTGAATCAAATCTTGAAGATTGCATCCAAGAACAGGAATGGAATCATAGTTCTAAAAATTTAAATGCCGACTCGGAGTAGATAGTTACCTCGATTATATTTTTATTAGTGAGCGACTCATGAGGTTCATTGTACTCCGTATATTTGAGGAGGACTTTATCCATGTCTGTGCTCGCATATTGGTAGAGCTTGTTTGTGCTGCTGAAGATGATCAGCGCTATTTCACAGTCACATAACACGCTTAGCTCATACGCTTTCTTCATTACTCCGAATTTTCTCTTGTTGAACGTGACCTGGCAACAGAAAAACAGAAGTTTAGAATAAAGAAATCCAAATTACCATTTCCAATACTTAATTTGTCAGTAAAGAATGTTCAGAACTAATTCACAATTAATTGGACACTATATTATACACCCAACAGTGAGAAAGTTATTAATTTCAAATCAACGTTCAAAAACAGAAGTATCTCAGTATGATTCAAAATGCCATTAGCGATGTAAAGGTAAGGATTTTGGGGCTCCTGGGATTGGCAAGGATTAGCAAACGCAGAAGGCAATGACCGTGCCTTGCACACGACAGTATTCGAATAGAAAGCGTTGAACCGCAAAATACGTTTCTTTGTTAGCACAAAAATTTCAAAATAATTAACAACAAAAAATCACTGGGTTTAACACAAATTTGATTTGGCTAAAGCAAACTCTGAGTAAAATATCTGCAGTCCCTAAATAACATGCTTAAATTATTATGAAGAAAGAAGAAATGAAAGTTACAAGATATTTTAGTTTCGTCATGTTTATGATCAACGCTGTTTTCTATTCCCCGACAACCTGATTTCAAAACTACCTGGTCATAGTAAGTGATTGTGTTGAAGTAATTCATTGTTGGTAAATTGGTTTCTCAAATTATTAGAAAACATCAGCAGTTTTAACTTGATAAATCATTTATCGACGCGTCTGACTAGAAGAAAGTGTTGCTGCACGAATGTGTATTTAAGAAGCACAATTCCCCAAATGAACCCATAATGTACACTAGTATCAGTTACAATTGAAACGTAGTAAATTCAGAAGCTGTAGGAAAATTGGGCGGATAACTTGAACTGTCCAATAAAATGCAAGCTACAATGGAATCAAAGTTGACTCCAATGAGAATATGTGTTGACGCAAGTCGAATCCTGGACTCTGGCAAAGAACCAACTCTATTTCTGGCGCCTGACGAGCAAATATACTAACAAATAAGTAAATCTTGGCATAAAATTGAATCAAATCATGTAGCATCCAACACAAATACAAATTCAATTGACAATACTGGGTGTTGTGGATCTCTTGCGCAGTATGCACAACCCAACATTTCCGTTGGTTAAACTTTATTCAAGACGGATTCAGCCATCATAGGAAATTACTAATTTTTCAACATCAGAATCACCAACTCATAACAGAAGATTGCAAATAAACTTGAAATCACCTTCGTAAGTGTGATAAGTGCAAGTGAAAGTATCTGAAAAGGCTTACGGCCACTAAAACATGATTCGATACTTTGATGGATTCTGATAATTAAAGCTACGAGTATAACTTTTTGGAGCGTAATAAAAAAAATCTTAGTGAAACGTTCAAAGAAGAGTTTTTTAAAGCGGCAATGGGTTAGAAACCTACAGTTAACTTTTGTAGCGGAATAATAGTTGGAAAAAGTCTAGTACCTTATATTGGAACGGGAAATATAGTTGCAAAAAGGCTCAAATTTCAGGTATATACACCAGGTGTACGTATATACACTCAGTGAAAGGGTATACTCTGAAAAATCGCTATTTTCCGTCGTAAAGAAATATTTTCGGTTTTCAATCAACTTGTGTTTTTTTAGAAGAATTAAAATAGAGATACCAAGGCGGCGTATGGGCGTGTAATGCACACCAACTTTGCTTTTTCAAGTGGGAGCACCTTTTTTTCATACAGATTATGATTCTATACGCTAAATTTCATGAATTGACGACTTCAAGACGTGAGATGGACTTTACGTTTGCGCATGCGGTAGATTAAAGTAATGATTTGTGAGCAATGCAATTTATAGCAGATCATTAACAACATCACCCTTTAATTCGCTGAAAATTTCATCAATATCAGATGAAAATTGTAAACAACGAGTTCACTTTTGCTGATGCGTAGCAGCTACTAATGATGCGATCGTGAAATTGTTATGAGTTGATCAAACCATTTCCGACTATCCTAAAAAAGTTTGGAATGAATGTAAGCGATGCCAAGTGATGACTGAATGGGCGAATCATATGCGCTCGGTAATTAACCAGGTACTTGCGTTTACTATTGGTACAGCTGCTAACTCAGGTTATTAGAATTTCAAATCGCCATCAAATAAAAGCGATGAGATGACTCGCATACTGAATCGATAAGAAGGAAAAGAAATTTGATACGAATGTGAGTCTAACGATTAACGCTGAAAGGGACGCTATAGGTGACGAGGGGCTGCTGACGTCATCCGAATAGTAGAAGGGCAGAACTACTACTACTACTCTAGACTTGTTACATGACCAGTAAGAAAACAGGCGCTTCTATCGCAGAGCCACCAGTCCAGAACACTTCGACCCAAATCCACTCAATCCAGACGTGTGGCATGATTTGATGAAGAACTGCTCGTAGACAAAAAAAGATCTTAAACACAAAATGTTTACCAATTCGTCATCCATATTTTAGGATGAGATAAAATAAATAAATTACGTACATAAAATGTATGAGAAATTTCATTCAATACATCCCTAGTCTTGTGCAAGACTATACACGATTTCCCAGGAGAGCAGTTGGAGGTATTGTTTTCCCCTTCTTAGACAGCCCGTACCATTGATGAAATTTTCCTCAAACCAAGCAAGGAAAATGATGAATAGTTGAGAAAAATTAAAAACAGCAAAATTGGATCAGTCGCCTATATTTCTTGGGTGCCCCTCACTTCAGTAAACCGGGCAAAAATCGAACGAAACCCCGCTGCACCAGTATTTTTGTTGTTGAATAGTTTCTACTTATTTTTTGCATTCGTACACATTGTTTCTTCTCATGTTTTTGAAATGGCCAAGAAATTCCATGTATTACAAAAAATCAGCTACAATGTAACGGTTACATCATTATGATTTATGAATATGTTGGTTTTCAATTTTCCCCAACAATATAATTTCCCATGATTTTTTTTAATCTGGAAAATAATGTTGAATTTGACTGGTAAATGTTGAGTTGCATTGGGAAAAGGTTTGAAACAGGTCATTATAAACTTTGATATTGTCGATGTCGATTCGAAATAAATTGCTGGGTGAATCATTATTATGTTTCTACGATTTTAAATTGTTTAGTAGTTTATATTAGATGGGGTTTTAATACACGTAGATCGGAACAACAAATCTTGAAAAGCATGAGAAGGCAAGTATGACACGTAAGACTTCGTGTGACATTCACACCGAAAACCATCATATTGTCAACATACTGATAAGAGGGGTATTTTCATAAATTTCAAGCTGTGGAAAAAATCCTTTGTAGAGAAACACCGGGATGTTCAAAAGATGAGGAGAACTACCCACAACGCACATACCGATTGAATCACATCCTGTATTCTTTGGCTTGGTTCATTGCCCATCGCCTAATTGCTTGTTTGAAACGAGATAAAGTACTGATTCGCTGGTATTTTCTAGATAGATTTATCTCATTGAAGAAGTTCCAATTATTTTCTATAGTTTACCAACTTTAGGTCATTCCTTGTTTATCTAATTCTGTGTTTTTCGGGTTACTCAAACAACACCACCTCGTAATACCATGAAAATGAATGGCCATTGACAGATTACGTGCCATCTTCATTCCGTTCGTATAGTGAATAGAGACGTAACAATAACACACAAAGAAACAAGTATATTACAGAAAATTATGACGTATCGAATTGGACAATTGATTTTTAGTTTGTAGTAAACGAGAATCCTTGAAGTTATGCAACCAGTTTAGTACTAAGTTTAGTACCAGGAGGGAAAGATACCAGTATAAGGTACAGATGAAGTTAAAGGTCACCTTTTCTGAAATGGTATTTATGGAGAAAAATAAATTTTGTTTTTAATCTGCATGTTTTTGCCAAGGATTTTGAATTTGACAACACAAAAAAAGTTGTTTTGGCACACTAATTTTTTTTTTAATTTAATTTAATTTTTATTTTTTAATTCAATTAGGAACTCCCGTTTTATTCCAAGCTCGATTTCATAAGGATTTGACAAGCCATTTGACTTTTTCGTCCGGGCGCAAGCTGTTCAGCGTGCGCGCACAGAAGCTAAGTTATCAAAATTGTGCAAACCCACACCGTGGCACATCAGTTTTTTGTTCTTTGTCAACACTGATTCGGGTGTAAAAGAGTTCATACTTAGTCAAATGAAATAACGTACAGTACCACGTGAATCAGCGTTGAAAAACAATGAAAATTGATTTGTGACCCTTTGAATTCGCAAACATTCATAGTTGCACAATTATGATGACTTGGTAATTGTGAAAGCTCGCTGAATACTACGCCGGAAAAACAAACGAGGAGTCGATTTTCTTGCAATATGCGGTTTTCAAATGAAAAACGATGTTAGCGTACGTAGCACACATTCGCAGTGCACAAGGTGTTCATATTTGAGATCCTTGAAAAAAACATGCAGATATTTGAAAAAAAAAAACGTTCATTTTTAGTTATAAAATTTTAGCAGGGGTGCATGATGTTGCACTTGCGCACTTTTTAGGCGACTTACAACTGCGCATACTTGCTGAAACGGTTGTGCGAGGCCGAAAAAATTGAAAGAGAGGTCAAATTTTCATTAAATAGAGCAGAGAATCTGAACTCGCAATAAAACAACTCGGGTTCCCATACGAAAAAAATAAAGGTGTGCGTAGCGCAGTGCGCAACGTGGTCATACTCGACATCCTTGGGGAAAAAATGTAGAATCAAAAAACTTTTCTTTTGTGTTCATGAATATCGAATTTAGAAGGGGTGATCCATGACTTTTTAGACAAAATATATATAAATATGCGAGTGTGTTCAAGATTCTAGGATATCGAAAGACCGAGCGCTGGACTGAGTAGACGAGCTTGCCCCCTCGTCGCAAAAGGGCGAAGAGGAAATTATAAACTTTTAATGAAGTACCCGGAAGAAATTGGGATCGGAGAGGGAACCCAATCACGTCTGCGACGCCTAGTGGGGCCGATGACCCAAAACCAGGCCTGATGATAGAAAAATAATGTCCTCTGATCGGGAGAAAATTCTGAGGCATTTGACGCTTTGAATATAATTAACGAGTACTTTAATTTAAGCTTCTTAAGGATTTGAAAAAAACATGGTTGCATAGCGTCCACGTCTACAATGATGGATGAGGGATTCTGGCCACGTTTGGGGGATGGGAAATAGATCCACCCAATCGTCCGTCCCCCACTACCTTAAAAACGTGAATTTTTTTGGGGTGAAAGTGTGAATTGATTTTTGAGTAATGAAACTCATTGAGGACCATCCGCACCATAACCTACACATTCCCTGAAAATTTCATCAAAATCGGATGAAAGCAGTAGGAATTATTTCTGCTACAAGGATCAGTAGACAGACAGAATGCTGCGAAACGACAGTTGTTTAGAATGACCAAAAGCCCAGAATTCGAGTGGAAATTACGATTTTAGAGAAATTAAATTTTCATCCCCCGAAAGTGAAAACAAAACTATTGCTACATACAGGTAGACTCGGAAGCAAAAACTCTTCCCTCTTTTTAATATTAGTAAAAATAGCTTAATTAAAGTACGTTTCGTTTATTTCTCACGCATCTTCAGGATTGAACATGAAAAACTTACCTTTGTCAATAATTAACAACTTAACCAATAAGCGTGAACAACTGATTATTTGTGAATCAGTATAAACGAAATTATCAAGCCAATATTAAACCAGAATGGGAATAATGATAATGGTCATGGTATGTATTAACAGAAACAATCATACTGGACTCCCTGATAGCGACATAGTGTGATGATAACAAGACATACGTTAGAAATATGGTTTGGCTACAGTATACAGGGTGTCCCAGTAACTACGCTCCCCCCGCTTATTTTCTCTAATTGTGGACGAAAAAAAATCGGACCAACGCTATTCTTCATAATTTGTTCGGAATTTTCCGAGTATTGTTCCCTTCCCGAATTATTTCTCCTTTGTGCAGCTAGACATTGCTGTTTACATAATGCGAAACTACCGTATCCAGTTTGAGCGTGATCTCATTCACGGTGCATAATCAATGTGTTGATGATTTGGGATGAGAACGACGAAAATGACAAAATTTCTACTCAGAGCAGGGTCACTCAATTTATTATTCATTATTTTAAAGATGTTTTTAGAAGACTGAAAATTCTTTGCGAAATTTTGTGGTGTGTAAAAGTTACCAGTTACTTTACAATTTTTTCAACACTTTATCGGGATTGATTCATTATCCTCCATAAGAAAATCGATGATTTCCTATTCGAAAAGAATGGATAGCACCACGTGGATCAGCGTTGAAAAACAATTAAAATTCGTGTGCCACACTTGAGGACTACCTTCATCTCAATTTTGGCGCATCGCATCTTTGAGCGCTCGCTGAACGGGTTGCGCGCGGTCAAAAAAATCGATTGAGGATCTAAATGTTCATGAAATTTTCCGTAGAATTCGAATCTGCAATAAAAAATGGGGGTTTCTATTTGAAAAAACAAAGTTGATCTTGGTTGCGCATGGTTGCGCGGTTGCGTGCTGCGCAATTTTGTAATTTTTGAACTCTAGGGAAGAAATTATGAAGAATAGCGTTGGTCCGATTTTTTTTCGTCCACAATTAGAGAAGATAAGGGGGAGGGGGGGGGGGCGTAGTTACTGGGACACCTGTATAGTGAATATACTACTATACTTATAGTATAGATATATTGGATTTACAAAATTGACCGGATTCAGATGATGTGATAACGTTCTTCGTCGGGTCTGTTTAGAAATTCCTTCGGCCGATCTGAATTCAGAAATAATAAAAATCGAATAAGAAATAATCAGGTTCAACGGCGCTATGAGTGCAATGATAATTGGATGGGATATGTGGAGTCTTTAATTATAAATCCGTAATTTACCAGGTGGTGTAGTGGTTCTGCAGAGTGGAAACCCTCGTAGAGGTAATTGAGGGTGTTCGGTATTGAGTCTAATTAATTTCCTTCTCGCCGGGATGGAGGTGATTTTTGCCACGTTCCGTGAATGCATTTTTATTATTATCGCCCTTTGAGCGGAGGGAGGTTTATTCCATTCATTAGGGAAGACATTAATTATCCTTGACACCGGGGACAGTCGTAACTGTCGGTCAGCCCGAACCGGGTTTTCAAATAAGATTCAGAGAAGAGGTGGTGTGAATTTGTCGCGTCGTGTTTCGCGGAGCGAGCCTGTAACGTCATCAAACCCTCTACCGGGGCCGCAACGCTTGACCGTTCCATTAACAGCCATTCATCACGATCCAATTCGCATCCAATCCCTTTCCCGTGTTTTGGGCAGACGTACCTAACGCCAAAATTTATTCCAAACCCTATTTTCCACAACCAAGGTCCTTATTAGTCCCTCACAGTTACCTATCTGTATCAATATGTACCCATACCAGTAGATCTACTTATGAATCTATTCATGATCATGAAAGCGAAAACGCTTCACATTATTTCACGAACCTTATATATATCTTTAGGTTAGAATCTGTATATATTTATATATTTAGGTTAGAAGGCGCTCCATTTGGATGCAACGAAGAGGTGACAATGTGAGGGTCAAGCTTCGATTGAAGTTGATGAGCGTCAAAGCTTTCATTCGAGTTATTTCGAAGGTACTGAATTTATTATAGAAGCGAGATGAATGTACTACGGGTATACCCACTTCACCTCAACATTATTTAAAGAAGAGGAGCGGGTTCCTAATATAAACTAACGGTACAGTATTGGATAGTGTTATTATTAGACAATATTTAGAGAGTATCGATTCTCGTTTAAATGCGTGGGAATCGAATCACTATTAGGAATGTTGCCGAGGGGAAAGAGCGCAACAGGTGGCTCGTGAAAGGGTGGGGGCTGGTTACGGGTAATAAGGAAGTTGGGAGCCAAGAACAATGTTAAATTAAGTATTTGCCAACGTGAACTTGCCTGCTGAGAGGATTGCGGCAGGGCACGTCGTCTTTTTACCGAACAACTAACTCTCTTTCATCACCAAGGTGATTTTGGTTTATTATCTTCAATAATGAACCTTCGTAATGGACCTAGAAGAAAATTGTTTAACCCCTCTGTAAAATTAGTTGTTCTAAGTTTCGAGGTGCGTAGAATCCGATAATCGAATTCGGAAAAAAAGAGACCACTCTCCGTAGCTTCTCTCCTAAAATACACCAAAACTTGAAGAAAAATTACATATTGAGGTCTAGTTGAGACTGAATTCTCGGCACCACCGGGAAAAAGTAAAGGATGACGTTATGGAATATATTGGAGGAAAAGTGAAGCGTGGGTGTGTTGTTTGTATGGGAATTTCTATACGGTACACCAGTGTAGGTATTTTGATAACAGCTTCTGAGTTCTATGGAGGGACCAGTAAAGGTTGATGTTCACGGAATCATATTTATGAAAAAGCCATCCTACCGTCTTTGGAACATCTAGACGTCAATAACAAGGTATGGCGGCACACTGATCAGCTGAAGTATCCTTGAGGGGGGTTATCTCCCGTGCTGAGATATTATCACAAGGCATGAAGGCACTAAAGGGTCACGTTTAGCTAGTGAACCACACACTACGTCTAATGTGCAAAGACAAGTGATTTACGTAGAGGAGCGATATAACACAGAAATAATAAATCTTTGTGTAATTATTAGCTGCGTTTTACTATACATATGACCCGTAGATTGTTGCTTGAAGGTGGTTGTGAAACAACTTAAACTTGTCACACTTACTTCAAAATTCGAATAATTCGCTTAAGCAAATAAACCTAACTACTGATCATTACATATTGATGAATACGTGTACCTATATGTAATGTATATGAGTGATGGTGATATTATCAATGAATGTGGGAGCATCTACTCAAATGATTGCGGGTTTCATTGCATTCAGAGTAAATCTCTAAGGGCAAAAACATACAATTTCAAGTAACTATTGTTTACTCACTTACAATCCCAACTTCGCATAGATTTTTTGGGCTCATGGGAATCGTTAGTTTCTTACGGATTCCTGGATACAATGGCACCCTCTGCGTACGTAGGACATTGAAATCCCAAACTCACTGGTATAGTTTTCCCCCTTCTGAGTGCTGAATGGGGTTAATGCAACACCTCGAGGATGATTGTGATGCTAGAAGGCGTTATTATGCCTCCGGAGTCGGCGGTTTCCAGAATCGGGAAGGGGGAACTAACCATATCTATCACAAATTCCAAAACGGAACAATTTTATTGTGATAAAAAGAGAGATATACCAAACGATGAGAACCGGAAGGATTAACGATGTAGATGAGGTAGATACAAATTCACTTGCAGATGTTTAAAGATTCAAGAAACGACAGAAAAATTGAATCCGCCCTAAACTTTCTTTCGGTTTCCTGGTTTCATGCACGAAGAACCGAGAACGCCTCTAAAACCCAATCGGTTGCGAAGTGGATCTCAAGGGCTTCTCAAGCACGCGGGAGCCCTTGACTTCGAAGGGGTTTTCACTTTTAGATGGCAACTAGAAGTTTGATACGACCAACACGGGAACCGTCTAGACAGTGGGAATAGAATTACTTATATTAAAACCTCCTAGATACTGCAAGGGTTAACTTCTCGGAGCTAGAAACTCCGTAAAGTCAATTGAGTCAGAAGTAACAGAAAAACGCTTTTGACACGTATTAACTGAAACCAAACTAACTAAACCACTCACAACGAATTAGTGACAACGCATTTCAATGACGAAAACGGATAGATAGATAGTTTATTTACATCATTTTATATTTTACATTCTTCAGTTGAATTATAACCTATGACCGACCTGGATAGTGTAACACTGTGGCCCAGCCCGGAGTTGGTTCTTACATCTAATTTTTATAAAGTACGCTCCTATAACACTATATTTACACCACATTGATTGTTAGAGTTTAAATTTCACTTCCAAAAAATGATGTACTTTTATTTTATTTATTCATTAATTTTAGTTCATAAAGTACTCATATGGGTTATCTCTTATTAGTTTATAAATATCTTTTTAGAATATATGTTCACTGTTTATCTTCGTTAGATGTCTAATTTTTCCAAAATCCGTATTGACTATTTGCAAGCCTCTGTATTTTGTCGTCGTTTCTTGCATGATAATGAAGAATGTCGTCTACTTCCACGAAATGAAGAGTAACGACTTAACAAAAACGCATCCTCTTTTAACAGAGGCGTTTATTACTTTTAGAATTATTCTTATCATTGTTGAGTTTAGATCACTTTCAAGTTCAGAAATGGAGATAATTTGCAAAGGGTTAATTTCTACGGATCTGATACCTACCCCTTTCTATTCTTGAATATTTTGAATCTACGCATGTTAAACGTAAAATGACAGAGTTAAGGGGGGTTATACACCACTTTTCAAAACCCAACCAAAACGCTGCACGCTGCTTTGGGTTTATTATTTTTTGAATTGCTCGTGTTATTGAAAGGTTTTGGGGTGACTTTTAGGTTCGAGAATTTCGATTATTCACTACGAGTGAAATCCTACGGATCTGAAACCTACCTTAGTCAATTTTGCTTCGAAAATTACCAGGATATGACAATCAGCTTGCCTATACCTGTAAAAACCTCGGAAACACCACATTTCGTAACCATAGCATCTATAAGTCATCTGGGCTGGCCAGAAGTTGGGACAGAATAGGCCTCAACAATGAAACTCCCAGGGGAACATTCACAGCCTGATTCGCACATCCCTGAAAATTTCATTAAAACCAGATGCAAACTAGAAGAGTCAGGATTGTGACGAGAGTCTCACGATCGAGCATTCGCAGTTCCTACTAATGACACTGTTGCGTTAAAATTAATGTGATATAACCAGATTGTTTTCCCCAACCACCCTGAAAATTTGAGTGAGGTCGGACCACCAGAACTAGAGAAAATGATGCTTGGTGGATTTTAAGTTGGCGCAAGCGCAGCGTGATATTGATTTCTGAGTGATGAAATCATAGGGGACCATCTATAACCTAACCCACACTTGATCAAAATAGGATAACAACTGTAAGGGTAGGACTTGTTACAAGGATCTGCGGACTGACAGACAATCAAAAAACGAAAGTTGTTCAAAAAATTGAATGTTTAAGAAAAAAAAGTATTTTTTTCCGGAAAATGAGAACAAAGCACTACATATGGAGAGTAATAGGTAGGTGTGCGTTTTAGCAATACGCTAATTTTGTGGATTCCATTAATTTTCGGATTCATTAGATTCAAAATCCAAAATCACGGTGGCAGAATTTCAACGTACTACATCGTAATTTTATGAACCGCAGAGGGTTTTTGAATTTCTTTTTTGGGTGGATGAATTTAGTATATATTTTAGGTAGATGTGCCTTTCCACATGCTGCAATATTTTGATTGACACAATAACTGAGGCGACATCATGAAATTATTTTTTATACCTAGATGATTCATTGACAAACTTTACCCTTTTTAGTAGCTGAGTTTGATCTGCACGAATTATTTTAACGGTTAAGCATGAAGACAATCCTACCAAAACAACCTACTCCAAATTCCAAAACTCACTTCGATATTCACGGTATGTTTGCAATATTTTTTATTTGAACCCCTGAACCATTAAGCTTAATAACTGAAAACAGCGTTTTGAGAGTTCTTGAGATAATGATTTTAAAATTATTTCTCGTTCTAAATTCAGTTCCTCCATGAGTACTGATTGAATGTGATGAGGGTAATGCAGGACTTGGTCGACTTGCGATTTTGGAGCTGAATCTTGTGAACTACGGTCAAATAGTTTGGGGGAAGAGTACGGCTGACAGATGTTTTATAGATTGGATTATTTGAATTTCCGAATCGCAACTCAATAACGACAATTGCAACAATAATTTCGTGCTACAGTTCAGTTTGCTGGGGCGATTATAGAAAACAAACAACCAAACGAAAGTGTAAATTTTAGTAATGGAAGATGTTGTCTGAGGAGGAATTTGAAAGTTAAGGGACTCACTTGTCTATTGCGTTCATCGGTAATACGAGAGATTTGAATTTTCTTCCGTCCCATGGCGTGACAAATGAGAATGAGGAGACCCAGCCGTGCAACGTGATGGCTGATTCGAGGCGTAAGCGAGTCGTCTACCTGTCGTCCTTGCGTCTGGTGGCCTGCAACAAAAGATGCGACGTCACAGGTCAGCATAGTCCAAATATAAGAAGAAGAATACAAAACAGTTGGGGGATAAATGCGTGCATTAGTGGGAGGAGTCTGTTTCTGGTTTGAACTGATAAGATTGTGAGAATAAGGTACTGGATGCACCACCTTTATTCTGACCTTACATGAATATTCTACGATCACGACAAACGTGTTCTTGTTTTGCGAAACCTCCTTCAGCGAGGACACTATTAAGGCGAGTTCACATGCTTATGGCTTTTGTGCAAATTGGTATGCAGGAAAAAAGTGAAGTAAAGAAAACTCTGTCGGGAAGAAACTTTGAAAATCGGCTGGTGGATTGTCATGAATGTGCCGAAAATTGTTGCATAGCTGATAGCCGATGAGGATAGTTGCACATCTCATCCGTGTAAGCAATCGTACCCAAGCGGTTGGGAAAATCATAAGACTCACTGCGTAGTACAGCAATTGAAGTTGTAATGGAAAAACATATCGCATAACAACCGCGGTTTACATTTGGTTGATAATAATTTTCGGGCTTCCATTTCCTCAAAATTGTGTAACTCGAACTGAGCTTTTGAATGGGAATATCCTATCAAGCTAGATTGTGCATTTTTTGGTTTCACCAAAAACCTCAAACCATGGTTGGAGTAGCTCATTGTTTTATGAAACCAGAGATGTGAACGTTAGTTAAAACAAATGGGTTACACTGTTATCAGTGAACATCGAATCGGAGTTTTCACGAAAAACCGATTTAAAGTTCAAACTTCATGTTTGGCTATTTCAAGGAGACATTTGCCTGTTGATCGATTACTGCTTGCTCTACATAACCACTTCACTTGCTTAACTCTCTATTTTCTGATTTTGTCAACACTGTTGTTAATATTCACAATTCTTAAGTTAATATTATTGTGATTACAATGTTTTATGAACCAAAAGTACAATAGTTCTTGAAAGTCGTTACCTCGTCTCAAAATCAATATCGTCTGACATTCTCTCTCTTCCATCGTGGACGGCGAATAGTAAAATCCGCTTTATCCTCGTCAAACTAGTCCTGAAGCACCAGCTTTTATCAAGCCTCCGGGGCTAATTTTTTAGCACTAATTCGCCAAAATGATGAATAACACGAATAGCCCAATAGGTTAAAAAAACTTAAACGAAACTGACGAAAAAGAACGCAAAACAGCAGAAATAGTGCATTGAACAGTAGTGCAGCAAAATGGTATTTCGGAGTGGTAACAAAGATGGCGAAAAAACAGGTATTAATAGTTTTTTAGGTACTAACCAAGGGAATTCGGTTGTTGTTTTTTTTCAGCTGATTTAATTAGTTGTAACGTTCATTTTTCTGATCGCTTTTAAACAGCTGAGATTTCTGACAGCTGAAATGTTAAATGCCACAATGTGTTTACCTGTACTGCAAGTGATTGCGGTTGTCCGGGTTGCAGGTCCCTCAAACTAAGTATTTGGGGGTGGTTGCGGACGAATGTTTGTCTTGGAAATAGCATATTGACAATATGTGCAATGGATTTCGCCAAATCATACCACTATGTCCGGAAATTCGAAATTTCAAAATGTTTTATCTAGTACAATCGGTAATCACTTACTGTATTCTTATGTGGGGATCGACCTACCAAACTTACATCGAGTCTTTGCATGTAACCCAGAAGAAAATTATCAAAATTTTGCTCCGCAAGAATGTAAGGTTTCCAACCTCTGAAGTTTTCAAGGCTTTCAAGGTTCTAGACGTCTTTCATATTTATAAAAAACTTGTGCTCATATATTATATTCAAACATTTATCAGAGTTATAGGCAAACTACGTCAGTTGGTAATAAGACACTGAAGTTGCCTTTTAGACACACAACTAAAAGTCAGAATTTTTTTTTTTTTTTTTTTTTTTCATACAATGGAATGAAACTGTTTAATAGCCTTCCAAATGAATTGAAGACACATAGATTAACGAGCGTTTTAACGAAATATCTAAGAATACGTTCTTAACGAAACGCTCAGATGATCCGCTTTCACACTAAATGCGAAACCTAATTTAATATTTTTTCCGTTCTCATACTATCTTATTATAATAAGTTATAGTAGAATACATAATACATAATTTTATAAGCTCATGTATACCGATTATGCCCAACTTGTAACTAGATGTTTGCATCAACTCCACCCCTCAACACAAGTTTTTTACTTATTGAGGGGTGAACGCGTATGTTGTACAAGAGTTCTTTTTATTTTTCGTTTGTAATTTCTTATAAAAAAAATTCAACACCGATCCAGGATGAGCCGGTGATCTCGGCATCTTGATCAACCCTAAGGAATTATATTTCAAGGATTAATAAATGAAAAAATCCAAGTCTCAAAAACTTCCGATGTAAGAAGGTAGTTTTTTTATTTGATTCAGATAGAAATTAGTTACCTGAATCGAATGAGACCAAACGGGCCTCACGGACGGACGGATACGATAATCAGCAAGGTAGGGGCCGAGCCCGTTCAACGGGAGGTTTGAACTGATTCGCATAAGAATTCTCATCTTGAATACAATTAACAAGAAATTGAGGCTCGAGGTGCGGAGTTTAGATGAATTAACCTTAGATACGTCTAATATACACAGACCAGTGATTTACGAAGACGGACTGTTGAATACAGAAATTATGAAAATTCATTTTTCTTTGCGAAAACTTGTTCATGTGAAATGAGAGCCGAAATTGTGATATTTAGTAAACACATTTTGTCACCACCCGAAAGTTAAAACATTGCTTCCGCTTTCTATAGGTAAGCACGGAAGTATAGGCAACAGTAATTTCGTGTCCTAGGTTCTACATGTAGTAACATCTTCCTCTGAGTCTGAATGGTAGCAGTAGGAGCCCATTATTCGAGCAGTCAATTCTTTCTGTCCCCGTTCTCTTGTGGCGGCTGCTTTGACAAAGAGGTCTCCAGGAGTCAGAGGGGTCCGAGAGGTGAAAACAACTCGATATTTATCAGCTCGGCTGACCGGCTTCGCTGCCCTCCGTCGCCAAGTTTCCTTCCTCGATTCTTCAACCCAACGCGTCAATTTGTGGATTTCAAAGCAGATTTGGGTCATTCCACAAAAATTCACCATTTTTCTGGTGCAGTTTTTACAGATGTTAAAATCCAACAAACGGGCTGATTTTGGTATATTATTTCAAACAATAAGCCTTGGTAATCATATAAAAAAATCCCCCCCCCCCCCTCACAAATTTCGACATTTTACGTTTCAAGGTGAGTAGGTTGAAAATCTGCAATGTCCGTCCGCTACGGGACATACGATTCCTTGAAATCGATGTAACAAAAGTAGTTTAGAATGGTCTTAAACAGAAAACGACAGTGTCATTTTTGATTTTGGAGAAAAAAGCCCTTCTACGTAAATCCATGCATATAGTGGTACATTACAGCTCGCGCCTAAATACCGAGTAATTGCATTCAAGGTGAAAATACTTAGGCTACCGCCAGTCACGCGGTGTAGCTCAGACTCTGCGTGACACGGACTATTATATTCTATATCCACACATTTTTTGGACAATATCAACAGCTTAATTCAATTCAGTTCAATACTTGAATGTTCTAATTCAACTCGTAGTTTAATATAGTAAATTTATCTATTCTCAAACGTATTGACTGATTGAAGACCGCGGCCGGAAAACAGACGATTATGCATTGTAAAAATTTTACAGGATAGCCAAAAACCAATTGAATAACCTTTCGAACCGAGAATCAGTGGCTTCAATATAAAATAGGCTTCCTTTCGCCATTCCTTGACGAAACACGTGAAATCGCTGTAACAGATTTATTTTCAATTTTATACACCGTTTCTGGTTGTTTTCGTCGTCATGACACCTGGCACATATGAAAAAATAAGTGTTTTATCTTCATAATTGATAGAGGGGATCCTTACAAACCATTTTGATATCAGTGACTAATTTTTCACCAAAATGTAACATGGATAGGTTTTAAATTAGAATCAAATCGATATGATTTTGTCATGTAGCCCTCTCGTAATTCTGTACTTTCGTGAAGAAAAATCTATAATTGCTTTTTGTCGAACGGGAAATTTTCTGAAAAACGGAAATTTTCGCAGAGTTTGGGGTTATGCAGTGATTATTCTTTGGGGTCTCATCATAATTTTTGTCTCTAGAAACGTATATCACCAACAGCTAGCAACGCAAAACCTGAGGTAAGTCCGTAGAGGATAACTGACTAATTTCTGGTTTTGCGGATTTGGGGGAAACCTCTGCAGGGCTGCTGGGCGTCATTGGTATCGATCTGTTCGGTTCTCCAATTTGACCCTTGAAATCGCGTTCTGCCCTCGGGGTTCTTCCCCTGATTCCTCGTGCCACCCACGTGTCTCACTCCCCCATCCCAATAAACAAAATTCGCATTAAATTCACTCCAGTTAACGTGAACCGCTAGTTCCTCCTCATCCGCTATCTGCATTTTGGTCAATTACTTCCAATAATTAACCCTTGCAATCGACAAAACGAAATTTACGCCCCTCCCACTGTTTTTCGCATTCATAATAACAGTTGAAAAACAAGATGGGTGAAGCGTGTATCTTCCTCGTCTACGCAAAAAGAACGCATAAATCTTTTGAAATGTTTTAGATAGACTCGAAAGATGTGGAATATTGTAAGGTTGTTACAACAATTAAGAGCAGAGAAATCTTGCAGGACACGTTCCCGCAGTCATCAACGATTTCAAAAGCTTAGTCAACAAGCATGGAAGGTCTATCCCGAGAACAAATAAAAATAAACAACGTCTGCCAAGTTGGGTGAGACACTCCCTCGTCTATGTAACATGAACAAATAGATCTTTGGAACTGTTTTAGATTATCTCGGAAGTTGTAGGATAATATCCTACAAGCTTATTTTATAAGCTTGTTTTTAAGAATCATGGGACAGAAATTCCGAGGGAAATCAATGCCTACAAAAGGTTATTCGATATGTATTCGACATGTATTTCGACAAGTCTGCAGCGCTTTGTAGGTACCATCCATAGCCTAACCTACGGATCGTCCGAAATATTTTCAAAATTGTACGAACACTGTAGGAATCAGGCTTGTTACAAAAATCTGCGAACACACGGACAAATATATAACGAAAAAATATATTTAACACATCACTCACTCATACTCATGGAATCAACTGAGCGATCAAGTGTGAGCTCTTATGGGAGGCACATATAGTCTCAGGTACCAGTTGGCATCTCATCACGCTCTCTGCATATGAAAATTTTGCTTATGTTCAATATGCTGAAGAACTCAAGTTACTGTCGGAACAACTTTCGATCAGATTTAGCGATTTCAAAAACATGGAAGACTGTTTCAATTTATTTCCTATTTCAACAAAAAGTAATGTATAAAATGCTCCAACCCGCACAAATGAAGTCGATCGATATTGAAGAAAACTCACTTCTACAGTCAAAATTTGAAGTGCGATTCTACGGTCTAAATTTTGGAGTTGTGCGATTTCCTCAAAACTGACCTCGAAAAAGGCTATTTTGAACGGGCTCAGACAACTTCGTTAAAGTTGATAAGTGCGTTTGGCAGTACTTATAAATGCGAACAGTTATTTTCATTGACGAAAGCTTAATCAAACTCAAAAAGTCGTGTAAGGCCGACAGACGATAATTTGGAAAAATCGTTACGCCTTTGTATCAGCAGAATTAAGCCCAACATCGATGAATTAGTTTCCCGATTTTTTTTCTGTTTTCTCATTGATTTCAGTGTCACTATAATATCATAGTTTCTAACAATTCCAAATTTAAAAATTTAATTATCATGCTATATCCTTTTTTTCATTTCATTTTGTCGTTTTAATAATCGGTATCGTAATAACATTGTTGTACTGTTTCACGTCTGATATCTACATATCTACTACTTTTAAAAGCGGCCTGCGAACGTATTTGGACACTAAAGTTTGGCCTACAGCATGTCAAGGGTTGCCCATACCTGATCTAAACCGCCCGATCACGGCAATGTCATCGAAATGGATGAAAACAGGAGATGTCACCTTGTTACAAAGATTGGAGGCTCGCACGTGAACCGCGGGTCACATCTCAGACAGCTTTAGAGCAGCTACTCGCTTTTGGTTCGTTATTTCACAGAGAAGAGTACTACAGATCAGTTGACAAGAATAGGTATATTTTAAAACCACCAAACTAGCATAGCTGAGATAAACAAGTTTGTGAGAGAAAAAGTCGTTACACAGTAGAAATTACCTCCGAGACTGGTACTATCACGTTGAAACAGATATGAGATGGTCAAACCGTCCTTCCTCAAATTCCTTTCGGAATGGAGCAATCGAGGACCACTAGTTCATGACTAAAACTTGAATGAGTTGAAATTTTGATTTTGGTGGACCAAGTTGTTTCATCTTTCGCAAGTGAAAACAATGCTTCAGGTAGAATAACAAATACAAGTTAGGCTAGATGGAGCACAACTGCAAACTGCATCTTAGAGGCGGAATTGTGCAGGTCTTGAATCAAATCACCTTGAAGGTGATTCAATTAACGACCTCGAGTTAGTGCGAAGGTTCGCAGAGACTTAAGCCACGGTAGCGAGATTCGATCTTTTTCTTATCTCAAACTTATCTCCACCGATCTCCCCTTATCTCCAGCCAAGAGGAGGCACATACCGCAACGCCGATCATCGTCTTGCTAGTTTAAAACTGTTTCGTTCACTTTCCCAAAGTCATGAAGACAGGAGATTTGAGTAATCGTTCTGCGGGGAAAAAAAGGTCAAGGACTACCTCACAGTCCGGACCGTTACTGAAAACAACAGGCAAGCATTTATTTGCCAACAATTGATGATCATCATTCCGACCTAGTGGAATGACTTGAAGGAAACCCTGTCGGGCTATTATATTACTTCAACTTGAAGCAAAAGGGCTCACAGTCGGGAAGAAGGGAGTCGGAGACACAAAAATAACTGGAAAAAAATCAACTCCGGAAATGATTACATTAAAGGTTTACTATATCCTATTAGATAACCCTCCCAACACTGAACTACCAAAACTGAACAGAACAGCTAGTTGCGCTGAGAAACAACTAACCCTCCACATGTACTTATGGGCTGAAACCTAATCCACACGCTCAACTAGTAATTTGTACAGATCAGAGGGATAGTTTAGAAGTTACGGCGAATCGGGTTACAATTGATGGGACTCAGCATGGGAAGCTCAGAAATTAGGAAAAGGGAGCAACATTGTAAATAATGCTTATGCTGTGTGCTGTTCTCGTTAATGTATTTCTTAACATTTATTCACAACAAGCTACTTTTTCTGTAGACATCTAAAAAGAAACGTTGATTACTAAAGATACAAGAAATACGATTTTATAGAACATTCCTCGCAAGTGGGTGATCTAAAAATATTCCTTTCTGAATGAGCTACAGTGAAGACCTACAGAACATGCACTTCTGTGATTTTTGTCAGCAACTGACTGAGGTGAGAGAGTACGGATTACGCCTGTATCTATTACATTACAGAATATTGACATCTGAAACAATATAGAAAGATAGATACCATTATTTTTTTAATATTCGTGATTACTCGTGTCGTTGTGAGGTTCTGGGGTCACTTTCAGGTTCAGAAACTGCGATTATTTGTTGTGGGTGAATTTGCACGGGTCGAAAACCTATCCTAGCCGATTTGGATGAAAAATTACAAGCACATAGCATCGCATTTGCCTCAGTCAGGAAAAACCACGTGTTTGACACGTTTTGGGCCCTTGGCATCTGCACGTCTGAAGCGATCAGGCTAACCAGAAGTTTAGAAAAACTGGACCTCTACTGGAGTCTAAGTGCAAAAGATTGGATTTTTAACACCAATTATATAAAATCTCTTTTATAGCCCGTAGGGGCTATAATACTACATCTACTCACCTTGAAAAGTGAAATGACATAATTTGAGGAGGAGTAGGGAGTGAAAAAGTATTGAAAATAATACAGAAAAAGAATACATATTACGACTTTTATAATCTTATATGGAATGTAAATAATCACTATTGATGTTTAAAAAAACACTCCAAGAACGACATTTGTTCGAGAAGAACTTGACGACCTTAAAATGATATCGTAAATCCTAATTTGTTTGAACCGAAACCGAAATCAGTGAAACTTGGAGCTTATGCCATTTGGGGCATCAAACTGACAAATATTATGGTAACGACCAAAAAATCGGTAGAAGTGACGAACATGTTTGAGGAGCGCGGAAGTAAACATTTACCGATGACGGTCGTCAAATATTTTCTCACCAATCAAAAAGTACAACAGCTATTGCGTGTGTCGCGCTAACTCTTTTTTTTTTTTTTTTTTTTTAATTTTTAAGGAGCCGCAAAAACCCAGTTGAATGATAATCAACCTTTTCGATATGCTCATTTGAATTTCGACGGGATCAATTGATGAAACCACTTACCCTACGGGTAGTTATTATTAGGATATTGGTTTTCAGTATTTTCCACGCAGTCAACCAAGGAAATTAGAAATGACTTCTTTGTATTTCACGATATTAATACAATAGATAGTTACATGTTCTACGGAGACGACCAACGAACAGCAAACAGTATAATAGTTAATGAATGTGATTGGTTACAAACTTGTATATTCATATCGTCTACCTAGTACGCGGGGTACGGAAGGTTCCTAGTATTATATCACATCGATCAACACAATTACTAACAACAATAAAGATCTGGCTGGACAAGATCTAGAAATCACATTTTAAGCAAGTTTGCCGGAACATATTACCCATAGTTATAGTTTAGAGAAATAAATAAAATACTTGAACCCGTAAAAATTAAGAAAACATAGTGGTAATTAATGCATTGCCCACAATTATAAAAATAATTATAAACACTTATACATATTTTTATAAGCTCGACCAAATGCTTAATCGAACATGAAAAGCACAAATATCCGCTGAGAATTCCAGTTGATATGAGCAGAGCTTAACAGGGTAGGATAGTACCCCCTCCGCCTCCCTTCCCAACATCAAAATCAAAATCTTCACGATTTCGATTGGTAAAAAAAACTTGAGCTATGATAATTCATCAACCCCCCTTCCCTCCCCTTCCAAATTCACCTCATTCCATGGGTTCAAAACTAGACCAAAGCTCTAATTCAGCAAATATTCAACAAATCGGCAGTACGAGTGAAAGAGCAGCGCTTGAATGGATTGTCTATTGGCTCCACCAGACAGAAAATTCAAAATTTCCGAGGTTCTCCGAAAGTTCAGTACCAGAATATATAGAATTTAGCTAAAAAATCCAAAATTGAGCTAAAAAATGGAAAATTAAGCCAGGATGTGTCAGTTATCTCGGCATCTTGATTAATCAACCTCAAGGGATTAAAGAATTACACTATAGAAAAAAACGAAATCTCAAAGCCTTTCGATTTAAGAGGAATTTTTTTCGTTCGATAAGAAATAAATGAGTTCTGTGAATCGAATGAGACCACCCAGGTTTCTGTACGACCATCCGTTCGTACATCGGTTAAATAGACGGTAGGGCAGCAGACCCGCTCTGTAACGAGTGGCTGGAGACAGATCAAATTGCGAGGTTGATGCTATACGATTACACCCTTCATAACGCAATCTCCCAAGCTTCAATTCAGTTGGGGATAAACATCCGGGCGAATTCTCTTCACCTTTATTTGTATTTTAGCAGCTAAATTGCGGTGAATGTCAACGCGTTTTTCTGCTTTTATTAGGAAGTATTGCCTCTGAAAGTACAGTCCAGTTCTGATACTGCACTGAACCACCTAAGAGGGTTATCCAATGAAGAAATAATAAACCTTTGAGTTGTAATTAGCAGCGTTTATTTACTTCATTCAATTGGAAAAGGGATTGACCTCTAATACTATGAACTGATCAATTTTCTTTTTTAAAAGGAGGGGGTCGGGGGTTTGCTGGTTGAGTTGAGACCCGTAAACAGGCCTTTTATTTCAAGGTTGAAACCGTCCACGAACGCCATCTCGTGTCTCTGCTATTACATAACTCATCTGAACCAACAAACACCCGCAGGAATCTCTAAATTTGGACGGAGCCAGCGAATGGCGATAGAATATATTGTCGATCAATTCGCAAAGTGAATGCCGTCCGGATGAAGGACAATATTTCACGCAGACATATCGCTTCCAACCTCAATCCTTGGTACTTTACCTTAAGATGGCTGACCCTATAAATGTGATATCATACTTATACATAAGGGTATCATCATTTGAAATTCATTTTATAAAACGTACGAAAAATGTAACAGCTCCACCATTTTGAAAGAGTTTTCAAGTAACTTGAGAGATTGGGAGGCAATAGGTACAGCAGTGGCACCCATGTCGCCAGGTATTTACTAAATAGCTTTACACATAATTAAGAAGTAAAATAAAGCACAGTTAATTATATAAGTACACTGCGGTTTTCTTAAAAATTAACGTTCACCGTGTCTAAAAACTGTAAAAGTGTGGCATACGTTCTTCGGTCCAAGTCTCTCAGCAAGGTTGATAGTGACGTAGTTTGTAAAAGCGGGTAGAATTGTCGCTCTTCCTCATATTTCAGGCAGTCCGAAAATAAGTGCTCAGCGTCCTCCAGTACATCACAACGAGTGCATAGTTGGCTGTCTGCGTAACCATATAGGTGCAATATTTTATTAATTTTGCCATGTCCTGTCCTAATCCTGATGAGCGTTACTAGCTTTTCCCTCGTCATTTTCCAAGTTTTAAACCATGGAATCGTTTTTACCCTTGGGCTAACTCTGAAATGAAATTCCCCAGCGGTTAAGGAACTGCTTTCATAGTCTCTTTGCCATGCATGTAGCAGTTGGGTTTTGCAATAAGCTTTAAGTTCATTTTCAGGGATTTTCACTGATGTGGTAGTAACAAGTTGAGTAGCTTCTTTCGCTAGTTTGTCAGCTCGTTCATTTCCGTCTAGTCCACAATGGCTAGGGACCCATTGTATATGGAGGTTTTGAGAGGTCTCGTTCAGGAGTTGGACAATGTTGGCCACCGCGTAGTGTTTTATCCGCCCTAGTATGGAATTCCTGATGCTCAGACATGATGATTGTGAATCCGTGATAACCACTCCATCTTTCACGTTTTTTGTTTTCAATAATTGTATGGCAAACAGTATTGCTGTAAGTTCAGCGCTCATTATGTTCACGTACTGGGGTAGCGCATATCTATGCTCTCGTCCTTCTTGCGGGTCGTAAAGTCCGATTCCACGAGGCCTACCTTGTATAAGGGAGGCGTCTGTGTATATATAGTACATATGTCTATATTTTGTCGTCAGGTGCTCCAAGGTGAATTGTTGGAGTTCTTTTATCGTTAAGTTTGACTTCCTCGCAATTATACCGGGAACTACTGTGTGTACTTGCAGTTTTGCCATTGTGAGTGGAAAACTCAGTTCATAGTGGATATGGCGGCTTGTAGTGTGCAAATCAGGCAACACAGGTCTCACCAATTCGACAGATGTACCGATCACAGTGGGAACGCCTTGAATGTCAGCTGGGGGATCAAATAGTTCCATATACCTTTCATGAATAATATGTGATCTGTCTCCCAAGACTCTCATCAATCTTCTCAAGCCATGGTATTCTCGTCGTATCCCCAGTGGTGGAATCGCTGCTTCGCTTTGGAGCGCATTGATGGGTGTGGACCTCGTGCATCCCATTGCTATTCTCAAGGCTTCATTTTGTACGGGCTCCAGTTTGCTTAACCAGTTTTTCGATCCGCATGAGTAAACCGTTGAACCGTATTCCAGAATTGATCGGCTGAGGCTCTTATACAGCATAAGAATTCTGTGAGGATGTACTCCCCACGATCCACCTGCTAGATATCGAAGTATGGATAAGGATTTGTACCCTTTAGCCTTGATTTGGGTAATATGGTGCTGAAAAGTCAATCGTGTGTCTAGCCAAACTCCCAAGAACTTGTGAATACGAGATTTACGTATAGGTTCCCCATTGATTGATATGACAAGTGATTCCATGTCGATGCGTCTTTTTGTATATGGCACTAAGCAAGTTTTACTTGGGTTTACCCGGAGGTTCAGTGCGGTTAGAGCTTGAACAATTTTTGTCATTGCAGTTTGTATTGTCTGCATCGCCACAGATAAGTCTTTATGATCCGTGTATACCACAAAATCGTCAGCAAATTGTAATAATTTGCAACCGGGCAAGGATAGTTTCCTTATAGATGACGTATACAGGTTAAAAAGCAGTGGGCTCAAGACACAACCCTCAGCAAGGCACTGTCCAGCTCGGTGAGTTTGTGCTCCCTCGGTCGTTATAAGTATCATGTCTCTTTGTGAGAGATAGTTCTCGATCCATTTGACAAAACGGCCTGGGATGCCAAGTTGAGTTAGTGTTGTCACCAGTTTAGTCACATTCACAGACTGAAAGGCTTTACTTATATCCAAGTATATTGCGATTGCGTATTCTTTCCGCTGAAATGTTCGTAGGATATCCCCAACGATTGTTTCGAGGTTGTCTAAAGTGCTTTTGCCTTTCCGGAATCCGGTGCAATTGGGTTCGATAAGGTTGTTCCGTTCTACATACCATTGTAGCCTTTCTTTTATAATCAAGTTGAACAGCTTAGACATACAAGAGAAGAGGGATAATGCTCTGTACGAACTGAGATCTTTTGGATCTTTACCGGGTTTCAATATTGGCCAAATCAGCACTTTCCGCCATTCCTCTGGACAGTGGCAGTTGCTCCATACTGTATTGTATGCTTCTAGCAGTTTAGTAAGAACTGTCGTAGGTAACTTTCCGATCATTTGATATGTGATTTCATCTAGCCCAGGTGCAGTATTCCCTCTAGTTCTTAGCGCAGCTTCGATTTCCTGTAAGGTGAATGGGCTTTCCAGGTAGTGATTGTCGGGGCTAACAGTGTGTGTTGGTGCTGTGGTTGCATTATTCATATCCCTTGACAACAATCGTAGATAAGCCAGACCATTTTTTAAGGTTGTAGATGGCAGTGGTGATGAAGTCTGCTGTGATTTCCCTCTCAAGTATCGAATTTTACCCCACATGTCATTGAGGTCAGCATTATTGATGCTGGTGATGAATGTCCGGTAAGTTGATTTATCCGCTTTCCATATAAGGGTTTTCAGTTCATTATTTGCTCGGGAGTACGGTTCGTAATTATCCGGTATTGGGTTCCTTCTCCAGATTCTCAGCAGTCTGTTTTTCTCCTCATATGCCGTCTTAATATCTGAATTCCACCAGGGTTTTGGGTAAAACTTTGTGTTATGAGTGGTTTTTGATCTGGGAATAGCCTCTTCACCCGCTGTATTGATGATTTCCGTAAGCTGTGTTACGCTGTAATTGTGATCTATGTTCACCTCCTCGTTTATTATTGTTCTGTACTTTACGTCGTTCATATGTTTGTATAGTCGTTTCCGCCGAATCGTATGAATAATATTTTCTAATGTAATCTGTATTATTATAATATAGTGGTCGCTCCCTAGCGTTTCATCCGTTACCTGCCAAGTAATATGTCGTTCCAGTGCCGGTGTGCTGAATGTCAAGTCCACAACGGATGTATATCCAGATCGTGCCGAAAAACGGGTTGCCATACCGTCATTAAGACAAATTAAAGTAGTGTCTAGAAGTGCATCCCACACAGCAACGCCTCGAGCATTAGTACAGCTATCCCATGCACAATGCCTCGCGTTCATGTCTCCCCCGAGTATGCAATATTCGTCTCTATCTGCAAAATCTAATAATTTTTTAATATCGGATGCATTAATACGTGCTTCGGGGGGAATATAGGTTGCTACGGCGGTAATAGTTGGAACAGTATTTGTAGTTCTAATAGCTATTGCTTGAAGTCTAGAAGTAAACCTTGGAAGGGGTACTGTCTCGTAATTTATGGTATTGTGGATTACTATTCCCACTCCACCATAACCATCGTTTCGATCTTGTCTCACCAAGCCATAATTGGTTGCTGTATAATTCTTATCTCTTTTGAACCAAGTTTCGGACAGTAGTGCGATATGGATGCTTTGAGTTTGTAACTGGTTCGTAAGCTCTTCCCATTTTCCAGCCGCACTTCGGCTGTTATGTTGTAATATTTTAATTCGGTTTTGATCAAAATTAGTTTGTTGTTGATTCATTCTTATCTCAATTTAAGGTTGATGTGTATAGAAGAATTCCAATGTATTTCACAGTTAGGGATTAGGAACTGGTAATTTATATTTTTGGTTGATTTCTTTCATTTCGGTAGGATTATTTTTAACCATATCGTACAAGGTTTTTCCTAT
This sequence comes from Creontiades dilutus, assembly GCA_031894815.1. Taxonomy (NCBI): domain Eukaryota; kingdom Metazoa; phylum Arthropoda; class Insecta; order Hemiptera; family Miridae; genus Creontiades; species Creontiades dilutus. Next base: position 77,611 of record JAVIWC010000467.1, on the reverse strand, counting down.
TACGTCCAATGCTTCGTTCACTAATTGCCATGATAATGAAAGGTGTCATTCTGCAAGTATTTTAGTAAAGTTCCAGTCGCTCAGCATTGCAGCATTTCTCGTATGAGCGAATTTCCATAGATGTTACAATTTAATGTCTGTTCAATAGCCTAAAACCATCCCTGGAAGTTGCTCGTCACTTTTGTGCCCACTCGCATGGAAACCGGTGCACAAGTCTTTCGGTTTTTGCCGGTTGCACAAACCAATATTTTCGTTTGTGTTGCCACATTAGTCTGGAGCACTGGTTACGTAACACTGTTATAGGCTATTAATCAGGTTATTAGACTAATTATCTACATATCATTCATCATTACCCTTTTGTTATGTTCTATGTCTACAGGAAAATTGAAGGGCCCGTCCAAGGCCCTGCACTGACAGCAACCCTACACTAACAGGAGTGTAGAACCTAAACTAAATTAGTCCAGTTTATTAAAGAAAAAAGTTGAATAGCTGAAATTGAAGCCATGCTTGTAAACTTGAAGAAATCAACAAAAAGCGTTTAATACTGCGTTTTAAAAATGTAAAACTGCGTTTGCCTCTCTCTTTCCATACATGTATTCCACAACTTATATCGCCAGCGTGTCAGAGGACTAGTCGTGTGTCCCCCGGAGAGGTCATGGGACTAATTTAACGAAAGCTTTTTTCCATTTCTGCACTCAGCTAATATTGTTGATAGCCCGCAGAAACCAACGGAATTGAGAGTAGACGAGGTGGGAACACCATAGTTTGGACTCAGGGGTCGAGTTCATCACGTTAGACGACCGGGAAACACAGCCATAACATCTACACCACTTCATTACATGTGAATTTGGAGTTCATTTTGGGCTCAGTAAGATCCAACAATTATCTATTCATATGAAGTGGGCTGAAACCGGTGGACATGCAATTCAATGAGAATGAATGCAGCAAAGCATCATAGCTGAATGCAGTATAATGCAGCTTCAGAGACAATACGCGCAAGGATGGGAACAGAAACCTATTGGCTAAAAGCATTAGAGATATGTACATAGATGTTACACGAAATGAATGGGATCTGTAGGTACTTATTTGTACAATGGTGTTATCTGGCATGCATTGTTCGACATTCAAGACGTGTGTAATCAATTGGCGCCCTTTGAACCACGAACACTCTATTCCACCACGGAGGATCAGGAATTAATCCAGTTTCTCACTGCTGGTTTTGAGGCATAACTGTTGACTCAGATTTGTAACATGGAGAGGTGATGGGATGGTATAGTAGCCCCTTCCAAGGACTATTATGATAAGCGCCCTCAACACCCAGAGGATATCCCGGGAAACTCGAAGGCGCCTGATAAATATAAACTATTTACTTATTAACTAGTTGTAAAAATATACCTCCTACAACATTAAAACTAACATGATTTAAGTACCACCTACTACGGAAAAGGAAGGGCTATCTGATAGCCCTCATATATTGCGATTTATCAATTGGTTTCTGTACATCCCTATTTCAGGCCCTATATTTCACCCTTCAGACGTATGAAAAGAACTCAACTAGACCCCATTTGTAATTCTCACACACCGAGCTCGAAATCCTAATTACAGAATCTGCATCATTCTCATCAAACTCGTCAAGTAATAATGCCTTAATCAAAAGCCTCTGTTGCTATTTCTTAGCAAAAATTAGCCAAAATAATCAATAAAACGAATAGCCCAATAAAACACTATTTATAACTTAACGAGAAACAATAACACACAACAGTAGAAATTACAGCAAAACCGTAATCTCCGGTTTATTGAGTAAACGTTTATTAAACTTTCGTGAAACCGGCCATTAGAAACCTATCTTAGACCCCTGGCTTGAGAGATTTTCTTTCGGAAGTTTTTTCCGTGAATTTTCCTCCCTAAAATCGGGTCTAGCAAAGACAATGCGATTGGAGGCAAGGCAAACAGATTGGTTGGAGAAACGAGAATGTATTTTGACGTGAACACTGAGTGGAGTGTCGTCGAGGTGTCGTCTGCAGCCTGTCACTTGCTAATCTCTTTGTAATTGAAATCTTTCACGCTAGGGATGTTGAAATGTAATGAAAATTGCTGAAAAAACAGGCAAGGACAACTTAACTTACTTGTAACCGAAGGTATCCGCTTTCAGTGTTCTGAAGATTCATGAAAAAATTATGTTTTATAGTGAATGGTAGACATCAATACTTTCCCCGAATTCATTGCATTTCTTGAGATTTTCCCCAAACGCAACCCTTTCTTAAGGGCCAATTGTTAGCGAGGATTAGAACGGACGCGTTCGTAACGTATTCCACTCGACTACCTGCCTTCTACTTGGCTCATTTTGCCTGAGTCAAGTCAGCCCCAGTTGTTTCGGTTGAAGGCATAGCAAAATACCGACTTGCACTCATCGTTCCCTAGATGTAGAAAGGTCCTTCTCTACTCCAGACAGATTTCTATGAGAGAACAAGGGTTGTTTCAAGACTGGCAACCTAGAGAAGCTATCAATAAGATAATTGGAATTTCAATTCAAGCAAGTTGGTGAAAGTAAGGCGGAAGAAGATGCATTCGTTGTTGGTGTGTAGAAATTAAATTAAGCACAATGTAAATAGTTGAATGCAAATCCTAAAAGCGCTAAGAAATATGAGACTCATCTAAGTATCATGGAATTCCAGAAGTTTTACCACGCTTGAAGGAGCCAATGAGATTTAATTTGGCGCAGAATAAATTATAATCGGCAGATTGTACACAAATAGAAATACGAACAAACAGATCACAATAAAAAGTCAAAATTTTGCATGGCTTCCCCGTCTTTTAGGTCGTTTCTCTGAAGGAAGGCTTCGCCAGTATAGGGAGCCCATTATTACCATATAAATTCCATTTCATGGTTGGTCCAATTAATTTGATTTGTTAAAATTTGTCGACAATTAGGTTCTCTACAGAACCCTAGTGTTAGTCATTCTAATTTGGTATTTGAACTGGAGACTTAGGAGTCAGTACTTGCAAGACTGACTTGCTGACGACTGCAATGACTTACAAGACGTGTGAAGCTTAATTCCTACGGCCGTTTACTTTATGACTGTACTCAAGACATTAAGAAACATCACTTCTGAAACACTAGCAGTTTCCCAGAAAGTCCAATCCCCTTTACCGGTCTTTTCCGGCGATATCTGGGCCGTTTTATTTGTTTACAAAACCGTCGCCATCGATCGGCCGTCGATATCTCGAGTTTACTACGGATACGGAGATACAACTAGCGAAGGAGATACCGCCATCATTCATAAAAAAAAGGAGGTGGCGAAGGGGACGGGAGGTTGTTCTTCCTGAAGCGCGAATCGATCGCCGAGACGGACTTGACCTAATATCAAAAACCTCGACCTAGGCCACAGGGTTAGAGCGGCCTAGTGAGGGACAGGATCAGATCTAAAGCTGGGCACACACATGCGGTATTCGGCGAGCACCTAGCCGAGTCGTTTTCCTAGTAGTGCGTGTGGTTGTTGAGCTTTAGGTACTTGGGCTTCCAGGAGTGTTGCAGGTTTCAAAATTTCGATTGTCAACGCGGGAGGCGGTTGCGGAAATGAAAAGAAAGCCTTTTTTCTGTCCTCCTTCCACGGCCGAGTGCGAATCATATTTTTCTAGTCCGTAGTTCCCACTTTAGTAATCACCTGAGAGGCATTTTTCCTCATATCATCAAGACTATAGAGTGGAATAGTAGGACGATGATTGAATTTGTGGAGTTGCACGAGAGGGAAGCGATGTTTACGACGCGTGGAGGAGCATTGAAGTTGGTATGGGTAACAAGTATTCAATACCTGAATTGAAAAAAAGGATTTCTTGATGGCCTCTTTTTGACACATCAGAAGAAAGTCAAGGGCAGCATTTTAAGTGGTGCGGAGGCAGATGAGGTTTACCAGACATCTACTCTGTCTCTTCTCCTTTTTCGCGACAGCAAGAAACCGTTGATGATCACCTTTTACGTCGCAGCTGCAATGATAAGATCGTCTTCCATAGCTCTAACCTCCACGGTAGAAGAACCGGTACTGCCTGAACGAAACGCACCACTCGAATAAACACTTGTCCAAATATCCGTCTTTATTCGAGACGAGCACCGTGCTCGGCGTATCAAGCATGTGTGTATCAAACTGCTCGGTGTTCGCCAAATACCGAACAACTCGGGTAGGTACTTGGCGAACATTCAGCTCTAGAATACCGCATGTGTATGCCAGTTTAAGATCCGATCTTTTTGTTCAACGTTCAGTTAAAGAAGATAAACCCGGCTGCCGGAACTTATCCCACTCGTTTCCCTTAGACCCCACAGTGTGTCCGAGCTCATCCAAATTAGTCCCAAACTGAGACGAATGAGGGTAATCAAGTTCCAAACTGGCCACATACATTTGATTATCCGGAACAAAATAAAGAAGAAAAGTTGAAACTCTAGGTTAGCGTTCATTTAAGGAAAGTTTCACCTGTTTAATGACATTGATTTCAATGTTAAACTACCTATTCCGAACTGATATGACAACCACCGAAATTCGACTAAAAACATCGCTTGAAAAGAATTGTCAGATTTCCAGTTAGGTGGAACTGTTAGGGGTCTGTGTTGTTGTGGCGTGAGAATATCCACCAATACGGATACGGAGTTTTTTAGGACGTCCCTCTGAAACAAGGCTTCGTTAATAAAAGGACACCTATTGGAATTGACCCAGGTAGTGTGGTACAATCCAAACTTCAGAAATGAAATAACAATTCAGTCATTCGCATTCGCAAATTCGTTTTAGACCTTGTAAAACCGAATCTACGAAGAAAATATAGGGGTGTGTCAGCGTGAGCGCTTGCAATTCTTGATAATCTTGATTATTTATTTGTTCCATCATAATTCAACGGAAATTTCAGATTTCATGACGGAAGAGAAGGATTGGATAGGATATTGCCATTTTTCGACAATTTTCTTTCATTCAATTAATTATTCCCTTATTTTCCTATTTATACGAATATTTAATGAGAAAAATCGGCAGAAAAAAGAATGAAGAATAGTGGTTCTCCAGAACGAGGACTATCCTCACCATTTCTTTCGTTTTTCCGCATTCCGCCTTCTTGCAATACATGTGAATCCAGCTAACACCCCTTAAGATACCGAATATCGTTGCCACTTTGCCCGATAAGTCTGACATATTCCTATATTCCTGAATGTCCGAATTGTCAGTGGCAGAGTGGACATGGAGCAGACCCTGGACGGCTAAAATAAGTAAATGTGATAGGAATGATCTATGGCAAGTGATATTTGAGTTAGAAGGAGTGGAGCCAAATGACATGGCCAAGGCGGCGACTGTGTCGTGCCGCGGAGAGAGAAGTGGAGCTACTACAGTTGGGTATCTCGGCCGGAATGATTCGTGGTATCACCACCCGTGTCCTTCGGGGCTCTCAACTCAACTGGTGGTCGTTTTACAGGGCACTGCCCTACATCCCTCTCTTCCTCCTTGAAATGCAATGAAATACAAGTGATGAAATACGAAACTTCCTTTCTGAAGTCGGTATGAAAAGAGAGTTCCGCATCCATATGAACGCACCCTCCAGAACGAGGAATCTCCGCATTCCGCCGTTCTGCAGATCAACATACATGTGAACCCAGCTTAACATCCCTTAAGAAGACGGACACTGTTGCCATTAAGCTTGATAGCTCTGCCATAATCCTGGATGTCCAAATTTTCACTGGCAGCATGGACATGAAGCAGACGATGGAGAGCTAAAAGGAGTAAATATGATGAAAATGACCTGCGGCAAGCGATATTAAATATATCGCTTTTGAGCTAAAAGGAGTGACGCCGAAAGGCATCCAAGTCATGGAGGCGACCAAAGCTTCTCGAGTTGAGCATTTTGGCAGGAATGCTTCGTGGTATCACCACCCGCGTCCTTCGGGGCTCTTATCTCTACTGCTGGTCATTTTGAAGGGGCACTTGCTTTCGTCCCTCTCTCCTTCCTCCACCTTCCTCAATCTTTTGAGTTGAAATATATAAATAAGTGTATTATGAAGTTGTGTAACCAGGAAAATCATGATCTATTCGCATTTCTCACTAAAAGCATACACAAACCGCTCACAATGCAGCATATACTTGTCAATATGTTTTCCTATTTGCGACTAACTTTGTAGTAACACAAATTTGGTCAACTTTCACCCTGTTAAGAGGAGTTTGAGAAGGGAAGTGCTCTCGGAGGAGCGAGAGGGAAGAAGGATAGTCGACGGGCGTGGAAGGGAGAGGGGGCGCTGATAAACCTTTCGGTTGACCCCGCGTTAGTTCTAGTTCCCCTTGACGTCAACCCTCCGTCCCATCCATCGTCCCATCGACAGCCGCCACCACAGCAGGGAAGCTCGACATCCCCCTACCCCTCATTTACACCACTGTCGTCACCCTCATCCCCTCCGCATCCTCAATGTCCCATGTTCGGAGCAATGTCACCAACCTTTATTCAACTAATTTCGTACCCCCACCAGTGAAAATCACGTAAATTTCCGTACAACATTGAGTTACAATTCAGGGTTGTGTTCTGTGGGATGTGAAACGGATCTCTAGATTTCTCGACACCCTCCGCACATTTTTGAATTTCACAAGCCATCGAAAAAGTCCAAATTTCTTCGCTAAAAATAAAGCCTTGATAGTGTGCAGTAAATGTTCAACACCCGAGAATTCGGGATGTGACTAGCGTCGCTTTGTATACAGCATTTCCGAGTCAGATTCGGAATCTTCCGAACCAATTTCGAAAATTTCCAAGCCCTTCCCTTTCAATTTCAGAATGTGATCAATATCAATGGAAAGTAGGTAGTAGACGAAATTAATTCATAAAATGAATTATTACTTCCATAACAGCAAAAACATACTATTCAGCTCAAGTTAAAACTATAAAATCAGAGTTTTACAGCTTCGCGTGTTCTTTAACTTGCTCTGTCGGACCGGTATGAGGTCCGCAACTGTTACAGTCGCTATTCAGTCCATTTCGATATCCCAAGACCCCAATGCCCCACAGCTGCTTCAGAAGGTTCTCAATCAAAACCCTTAAACGGTATCCTGAATTGAAACGGAAAATTCTGAATTTGGCTTTAAAAAACTATATTAGTAATACGAGTAATGGTTGAATTCCAACCAACCATCTACGTTCCCAAATACACTCGTCCTTCCTGGAAAGCACAACCATTGCCCTCATTCATTTCATCAGTTAATTATATCTTGAAACGACCAAGTTACGAGCAATGGGGTAAATTTCGGATGAGATCAGATAATTTTAGTCCTACGAAATCACCTCAAAATTGTTTTGATCAATGTCTTCCAAAAGTCAATCGAGTCAGTGTTTTTGTATTATAATTTGCCATAAAGAGCCTTTGGAATCGACCAAGGAGAACAAAATTTTACCGACCCCCGCCCAAGGTACGTAAATTTCTAAAATCAAATTGGAAAAAATATATGTAACCCTCCGTCTGCCATCTGCAGTTCTTTTCCGAAACTACTGCACCAAAGTTTTCGAAATTTGGCTCAAAAATTTAACATCGATCCGGGATGTGCCAGTAATCTTGGCATCTCGATCAATCAACCTCAAGAGATTATAATTAAGGATTAAACTGTCAACAAATCGAAATCATAAAAATATCGATGTAAAAGGGTAGTTAATTTGTTTGATTTTGATAGAAATTAGTTACCTGGATCGAATGAGACCACTCGGGTTGCAGTACGATCATCCGTTCGCATACCATTTGGAAAAATCTTATTTTCAGGTAATGAAAGTCGGTCAGGTAGACGGTCGAGCTGGAGACCCGATTCAACGGAATGTCTGAGTTTGACTGCGTGGCTGCCGGCAGCTCAAGTATTTTTACAATGCAATGCAATTGCCGGGTATAGAAAGGTAATGTGCCACAGGCCAGAGTTTGTACAGATGTATGCAGAGTTCAGCGATCTACGTAGAAATGCTCTCCAATACAGAAATAATAAACCAATGTGTAATAATTTGCAGAGTTCATGTTAATATCTGATCCGTTTTCTTATTCATATTTTCCAATTTATGAACTTCATTTTTATTTCTGATAATGGAACACGCTAGAATGACCGTAACAAATACGAGAATTAGCGTAGGATTGGTAAGCCTGGTTCAAAGGGGCAGGGCTCTCTCCGATTGCCGAATTTCCACGTGATTTACAAGACACTAGTGAATCGTAGGAAAATTCACACACACTCAAAAATATTTATATACTTTGAATTTCAACTTCAAAAAACTTCAAAAAAAAAAAACTTTGAATTTCACTCCTATTAATTGTAAATTCGGGTTATTTGAGAAAAATTACTCAGGCCAAAGTAAATCTTGGTGAATTTTGCAAAATATGTGATTAATTCTGTATTTGTATCGTCAATCATGTTCACATCCATATTTGAGGAGCTTACTTTCAAAAAGGCACATATCCAAATCTGGGAGAAAACGTTTTTTTCTCAATTTTCTATCTCTGAATATGAGTTGAATCAGATCCCCCCATCATTTCCGAACAAAACAGAACACATCCACTCAATTCCGCGGCTAAAGTTTTGTGTTTGCATCAAAAGGTAACAAATCCGTTCCCTACATTTTTGTTCAGTGCCTCGCAATCGAAATAGCACATATCCTCCGAATTCCGTCAGGCGATAAATCGTGGGTTTTCAAAAAGGCACATTTTCAAAAAGAAGCATTGCGCCTTCGTCTTGACGTTTAATTTTCACACGAGACTCGATAGATGGCAGGCATGACAAATGGAAATATGGAGTCAGGTAAAGTATTCAATAAAACCTACAGAATGGAGAATGAATTCTTTTTTTTTTTTTTTTTTCAAAAAGACAGAAATCCTTGAGTTTTGATCAAAAGGGCACATTTCCAAAGTGAAAATGGATATACAGCCTCGTGTTTTGGAGAAAATTGATTCATATTCTGAGGCATCTTTATCTGTGCGTTCTCACACATTACTCCGATGAGAAACTGCAGAAAAACATCTCCACTAATCAGCAAATCGTTTTTTTTTTTTTTTTCACTTCCTGAACATTTTGTCGGAATGGATATGTGCCTGTTTGAAAGTAAGCTCCTGGATATCGATATTTCTGAATAGAGGAAACACGAAATAACGTACGAGAATTAGCTTGAGGTTGATAACCCTGGTTCAGAGAGAGGGGGCTCTTGTCATCTCCACGCTGAAAATGACTCTAACTAAAGTCAATGTTGAGGAAATTCTGAAAATACATTATTAACTCTGTATTCGTATCGACATCATTCATGTTCTTGTTCATCGATACGAATATGTCAATCTCTGCATGGAACACACGCATTACTGTAATAAATACGACAATTAGCGTAGGGTTGGTAACCCTGGCACAGAGGGGCAGGAACCTCCCCTTCCCCTCCGCGTCCATCGGCGATCGCCGCCCCTCTCGACCAAGTCTTTCGCCTCTTGAACCTGACAGAACGCGCGTATCCTCCCGTCGCCCGCGATACTGTCCATTGTCACCTTCAATGAACACTAACACCAACACTAAGATGTGAATGGTTTGATTTATTGATTAAGGGCCTCCCTCGGGGCGACCTTGGTGATTTGTGTCGTTCCCATGGAGACGGCGACCTCGCGTGGGCAGCCGTGACGTCAACCCCGGCACTTGTATTGTTTCTTCCCCCCCAACAAAGACTTGACTTTCCATACCGTCTTTTTTTCCTCATCCGAATCCCCCGCTCGCGCAAATCCACCTGGCCCCATGATCTTCCTCATACTTTCTCATCCTGTCTCCTTAGAAACATCACGAGATGAATACATCGGATCTTACTCATAAAGAAAACTACACCAACTTATACTTGAGAAATATGAAGTAATTCCTTCACCTCGTATCCGCAATTTGAAGATGTGTCATTTCTAAGTAGCAGGGCAAAACGATAAAACGTCTGCCAAGTGAGTGTGGCACATAGCTTCCTCGTGTCCATAACATGACTGTGTAGATCATTGAAAATTATTATTGATTAAAGAACTTGGTTCAATTAGGCGAAGTAAATATTGAATTAGGGTAAATTTATTGTTTCCTGCATAACTTGAGAAAATAAAGGTAGGCATGTTCAACTATTGAACAAACTATAAAATATACCTAATAATAAAAATCGACATTGACGCTGAATGGATAGATGACTGAAGTGATAAATAATTATTATGGTCAAAAACTCCCGAAGTTATGCGCGTAACAAGGATTTCGTTTGCGCATGCGCAGAGGCTACTATTGATTCGGGGGTCATGAAACTCATAGGGGATCATCTACACATCAAACCAAACAATCCCTGAAAATTTCATCGAAATTGGTCAAGAACTCCCAGAGTTATGCTCGTAACAAGGATTTCACGTTTGCGGATGCGCAGAGGCTACTATTGAGCCGGGGGTCATGAAACCTATAGGGGACCATCTACACCCCAACCCGCACAATCTCTGAAAATTTCATCAAAATCGGACGATAACTTCGTGTAGTTTTGCTCGTAAGAAGGATTTGCCGACAGACAGACAGACACGGAACCAAAATTGTTCAGAAAGGTCTAAAACGCAAAATGCAAGTGGAATTTTTGATTTTGGAGACAAAAAATTTTCACATTCCGAAAGTGAAAACAATGCTTCCGCTACCTTGGTAGACTCGTAACTATAACCCCAACGTTTCGATATATCGATTTATCTTCTTCAGGGCATAGATATCTGAAGTACTGTAAGTTGAGGGGCTCAGTGTTCTTGCTTACATATCTATTTTTTATTTTTGTTTTACTGTACGTGTTTTATTGATATTACTCGTATTGTATTACTATATTCGTAATCTCCGAGTTTGGATGATGTATCACAGACTACGTCTAAATAGAAAGATTATTGATTCAAGTTGAAAAGAATGCGTTAATAATGAACCTTGTTTAATCATTTGCAGCATTTCTCCTTCTCAGTACAACCTTTTGGTTCATTATTTTCGTCAACTTATTGATCAACTGATCAATCCAACTATAGGTATTTTGGTTGAGAACTGATTTAAGTGCTCTATGCATACCTCCTGAAATTCGAAAATCGCTCTATCACCTGTGAAACACGCATACTACAAAACATAGTAGAAATTCAAATCATGAATGCAAGCCAAATGAATGAAATTGAATAATAAACCCCAGTGAAAGTATTTGCAGCGTTTTTTTCAAGAGCGATTACAATGGAAAAATATTCTATTTGAACATTTTAAATTTCGTAAGACGGAGCATGCATATCAGAATGCTTCAACGCGTGTATCGGCTATAAACAATTTTAGGAGTTCACTCCAGTATCCACATTCACTACATCAATAGGTTACTGCGATAAAAAAAAACGCTGTTGTTTTTGTTTTGATCGCAGTAACCTAGTGATGTACTGAATGTGGATGCAATGTTGGCAGCATAAATCGGGCTATACATCGGGAATGGTTTGAGCTACGGACCTGGGGAGGGGCTCATTCGATTCCTCATGGAAAGTTCTTCAAAAAAAAGTCCAAATTTAGGCCGCCTTGACTTTTTTGAGGTTTTTAGGGATTTTACAAAACTTTGACAACCCTTAAAGGGCACTTTAAATTAAGTGAGAGAGCTGGCTAAAGAATTGGGGCGTTGTCGGACCAACATGGATTTTTCCTGAAAATTTCAGATTTTTTGCTCCAGCCGTTTGGGAAAAATCTTGCGTACAGCGTACCTCGGACGGACGGAAAAAATTTTATTGCAGATTTGGATTCTACACCCTTTGAAACGTAAACGATGAAATTTTCAGAGGGGTGTGAGCATTTTTTTTTCAAGAGCGATTACAATGGTTTATTGTTGAATAATAAACCAAAAAGGGGAAGGTGAGGCATCATGCTGAATCTATATAGAGTAATAGAGTTAGCATGTACTTCCTTTTAAAAAAAGATAATTAAAAACCTGCTAAAATAAATATTAGTTAGACAAACAGATCAGAATCCGTGATTGAAATGAATGTTTGAATAGTAATCATAGTAATGAAGTCGAGAAGCGGCAGAGGACAAGGTCGCTATCCCGCCTTTCCTTTCACTCCTAGTCGTCTCTTTACCCCCGCAAACTGTGATTCATTCGTTCAATTAATCTGTACCTTACTGAAAGGATTGATTTAGGATATTTTTTCATGTTTGAGATACGAGCATGCAGACCATAGTCAACACAATCAAATGGGGCGAAATGAAAGGTGACCACGAGTCCTTGGAAAACGCAACCTTGGATCAAAAATACAAATGAAAGCAACAGATCTGATTGGGCAAAAATCGAAAGTACTAAGCAAGCAATTAAAGATATACAACGGAAAGTCCATGTCGTCTCTTCCTACGTCAGGGAAGATATGGCCAGAAACAACGATGTAAGTAAATATCTGGTTCTGATTTGCACTTACTACGTTAGTTTGGTCTTCGAATCAACTGTACAATCTTAACTTACTACCACAATCTCAAGTTTTTATGTATAATATAATAACTTCTCAAGTAATCCAACCTTTTTTAAAGATGAATTCTATATTTTTCTCATTGAATAAAAAGCAGGAACGCTGCAAATTATTACTCAAGGTTTATTATTTACCCATTTTCATCAACATGATGAATCACTGATCTGTTTATTTAGACGTAGTCTATGATACATTATCTAAACTCGGAGATTACGAATATAGTAATTGTATCAACAGCTCCATTTTGTATTTCACATTTGTATATCGATCAGGAAACAAATTAGCCTCAAGGGTTTTCAGTTGATCAGTGTATCCACACCAAAAGTCTTCTAGATAGAACAATGACGATACGATGTAATAAAAACTCCTTAAACACCTTTACTAATTCCTCGACACGTAACTCAAGTTGGTATCTAAATGGTGCAATGTACTGTATTAGTATGTGCACGAACGTGTACATTCACACTTATGTTGAGGTTTTTATTTTGTCTTAGTCCCTCCTTTAGGGAGAACTCAGAATCTGACGTTTGTCTCTTAATGAGAGTCGGCAACTGATCTGACGCTTTTGGTTAACATCGGAGCTTGATTAAACGGGATTAGAGCTAACTGAATATATTTTATTATAGTATGAAATATAATACGTAATAAACATAACTGAATCGAATCAAGTAATCACCGTTGGTGGTTAGTAACCCCTATTGAGGGGTGGTACAGCCCATCATTCACATTTCGACTTCCATTAGTCAACAAAACTGAACCGAATTCCACTCAAAGTGCGAGGTGTGTCTGAGGCGCTTGATGGATGTTTTTACTTTCACTCGAAAGTTTCCCTCGAAACTCTGATGCCGATCTTGGTCGAAACTCGAGCTTACAATTAGTTTGGCTAATGAAAGCAGCACCCCAAGAACGAGTTCTCAGGCATAAGGGAGCCTAAATCATTCGGATGTCAACAGATGGGGAGGAGGGGAGCTCATTAAACGACATACCTGAAGTCGGATTCAACGAAGTTCTGGACATCTGCGAGGTATTACCAAAAGTCGATGTTAATCTCCTGACAACCACTTAAGACTCTCATCTGAAGGTGACGAATGTGAAAGTCCACAGTGATGTGAGTAATGACGGAGTGAAGGGAACATTTTGGTGAGCTATGTTACTGATCGTCCTGCGAAACTCGGCCCAGGAACGCGAAAAAGGGATTTTCCTCTCTTATTCAGGACGGGAGGAATCACTGAGACCTAAAGATCTATTGTGACATTATCCTAGTTAGTTTATAACGATGTCTTATAAAATAGATCCCGTTTCACCAAATGAAAGAGGTTTCAAGGTTTTTCCATAGCAAAATCGTCAGATTTTTTTTTCCCCGAAAAATTTCTTTATTAGAAACATAACATAACAACTGAGCATAGCCCATCAAGTTAATTTACATTGATACAATAAACTAAAGTTTGTAGAGGTAATAGCCCAATGGCAACTACTCTATATAAACACAAGATGATAATGAATCCTTCCCGAAGCCCTGGAATCTAGCAGATGCAATAAGACAAACGATTTTGGTTCACTACTTCCATTCAATAGGGAGATTTTGTTATCAGAAAGCAACAATTGTTTATAAACCCTCTATTTAACTATGTAATTTTACGTTTCAAGGTGCGCAGATTCAAAATTGGCAATGTCCGTCCGTATGGGCCATCAAAGACCTTGGAATTGATGTTAAACTTCCGTTCTATCACACATGGACTGACTTCGAGCCAGCCCGATCGCCTCACACGTGGTTTTTCATGGTTTTTACCGACATCTCAAGTGGTTTGTCATTTTCACAAAACTTTGAAGTCCAAAATGAGATGAGTGACCAGCCTCAGGTCATTTGACTAGGAAATTTCCATTGTAAGGGTGGAAATGTTGAAAACGGGTGTGAATTTCAATTTTTCAACTTCAAATTTTTTAGTTTCCCCGTTTTGACGTCATTAGCAGTCAAACATAGTTTGGAGACGGGGGGTACGACTAGGGCTTGAAAGTAATAAACTATTCGCACCGTTACAATTAGCTCATTATAAAGAGATTTAAGTACATTTTTCAATTTTTTGCATAAATGTTCAAATGTCCCACTGCATGTTTGATTTATTATTTGCTGTTATAATCGAATGGCAAAATTTTTTTATGAACCCCCCCCCCCCCCCCCACACAGTAATTTTGGACGTAAAATCGAGATGAGAAGAGTCAAAAATAATAATAATTTACACGGGTTTTTCTAGTGGTGTTCTGTCAAAACTTATATACATTTTTCCATTTTTGACGTTTTTAGTGATTTTTTTAAATTTAATTCTTTTAATTTGGTCATTTTAATGTGCTGAAACAGTGCTGCACAAAGAACTCAACCTTTCTTTAAGAATGCTTGATTTGGCGAAAGAACGAAGTTTCTGTGTTCTAACAAGAAAATTTTGCACAAGCTGGAATGAAAAGTAGAAGATCGAAAGATGGAGGATGGGCTATTAGGTACGAACGTGAAAGAGTGGAGCCTCCTGATAAGGCAATAGTAATTCTACCAATTTCGATAATCAAGAACTTAGTTGGCGGTGCATGGATCCACGGAACATGGAATCCATGACAGCTTACTGTCACATGCTTAATGCATTTCAGAGCTGGTTCCAATTTTGGTTCCGTTTAGCTGTGGTAGTTCATTGACATAACTACGAAGTTAGAGGCCGAGTTTGATGAAATTTACAGAGACTGTGCGGGCTAGTTCCTAGGTGGTCCCCTAATAACTTTGTCACCGTCTAATCAATAGTGTTTGGAATGTACTCAAACTGACATTTCGTTTAACAGAACGTCCCTATTTGAAAGATACGAGTTTTGCCGTAACGAATGCTTCCAAAAAGAACAAACGTTGAAGGTCACGATCTAGTTGAAGTGCTTGATAGCCTTAATAATTGAAACAGTGATCAATATATAATAAATAGTCATAAATTTTACCTTTTTATTGATCAAGATGAACAAAAACGGTCGCTCACCTGAAACAAGAAAAATTCAATATAAGAAAAAAATTGATCAGATAGGGATAACATTGAAGAAAAGAGAGCGAAGTGCGAGGGTTCACAGAACATTCCCAACATATTCGCAATTCACGAGGTTCATGGATTTTTCTGGGATATACATATAATTACGAAAATGCCATACCAAGTATCCCCAGTCTTATGGGATTCTACTGATTTCGCTTCAGAGTCTATATATAGGCAGAGGAAGCTCCGGCGAGGAAGATTTGTTTAATCCAAAACCAAATTTTCCGTTTTGTGTCCGTCTGTCTGGATATAGGAAGGAAAACTCAAGTAATTTGGTACTTTTTTTTTTAATTTTCAGGGACTGCGTCAATGCTTCAGGACGAATGAATCACCCCTATGAACTTTATTTCTCACAAAATCAATATATCATTCTGCGCATGCGCAAACGTGAAGTCCACCAACCATCATTTTCCCGCGTTGTAGAGACAGTCGAGGAAGAACGGTCCCGTAATCTCATAACAATTTCAAACGATCGTATCCGCTATAGAATTAGCGCGACAGAACCGCAATACATGTCGACTAACCTTTTAAAGGCGCTGACGTACTGGAACAATTGCCGCAGCATTTCTCTCAAGTGCAACAAGCTTGTTGCATCTTACATCTTACGAGATTGATCTACATATTCAAGTTACCTAAAAAGTGGATAGCTTTTGCAGATTTGCAAAAATAGCAATCCACGAATATTTTAGGGTAGCAGAAGTTTAATGAGAACATTTTCGTTCGGTTTCTGCACAGAATGTACGGGGTGTTCCACCTAAGTGACTGACACCAGGTATCAGAAATTTTCCAATCATTTTGTTCATTTCCCTTATTTTTGGATTTGGTGTCATCAACTTCAATTACCTAAAATGATCATAATTCTGTTTAACGAAAGAGTAACTTCAAAATTGATTATACCAATCGAACGACCAGTAAAGAATATAATAAATTACAATACATCTTACAATTTCACAAATGAGGTCAACGTCTCAGAGGCTTGTGTATCGACATATGAACTAAACAACACTTAACTTATCACCGAACTTAACCTTAACTTCACCTTTTTAACTTAATCAGCATCAAGCATCGTCCAACATCAGAATGTTGTGGCACTCTCTATCTATTCTTCAGCCTTATCTCTTCATTTTTCTTGAGATTATCATTCAGCGATTGGAATCGAGTTAACACCAAAACGAACATGCAGTTGATTCTAAGCAGTTTATTCTAAAACATTTACAAGCATACTAAAAGGGTTCAAGCTTTTTGAAAATCGGCCAAGCAGGAGCTGCAAATGAAAATCGGTTTATAGTCCACACTATAATTTTTTAAGCACTAATCAGTGTGTCGTAGGTTGTTTTATCTTCCACTCAAACTTGGTGGACAGTTTAGACTTCACATTCATACCTATTCGATATTTTTACAAACACATAATTTTTTCTGTATTTTTTCTAATTCGATTTTTATTTTGTTTTTGGAGGTTTTTAAATTTGTTTTTTTATTTAAATGGCATCGTTTGTTGATGGGTGTGTGACGGAACGAGAACTTTTTCAAATTCAGGTAGCTGAATCATTTCCTCTGATTCGCGATCCACAAGAATCACATTCCGGACAGGAAATCTTGTGTGAGAAGGTCCCTACGCATGAAATCCTGTTCAGGTCACTGTAACAACCCACCAACCCTCTCCGCTACCTACCAACATAATATTGATCGGGGTTGACAACCATCGGTGGCATCTTCCGCCACAGACTGAATTTCCAATCATTAGCGCTGATCGCCACTATCGATTCCACTGACTCCCCTGATTGATTCGCATTAACACTTGAGAACTGCATCAGAATACGGCAAAATGCCTTTCAATGTGATCATTTTGGAGAGTTTAAAAAAGCTTCGTTTATCTTCCAAAGTTCTCTTGAACACTGCGAACGAATTCGGATTTGCGAATTTTCGCGAGTTCGTGCAAACAAAAGCTCGACCCTTGTCCATACTAACGAACTTCAGGAAAATCGATAAGATTCGTGGGTGGTACCATTATTGCCCAAGTCCTACTTCCGTGTTTCAAGAGATAATGAACTGATTTTGATGTGGAATCCTTGGTTCGTACTTTAGTAGATATGCAAGTTTCTGTGGCATTACGGATCAGGAATTATACGGGAACAACTGTGAAATGTGGCAGTGCAGCACATTGAGTTGGCAGAGAAAGATTTCCTCACTCAGAATGCACTGAATTCTAATTTTTTAGTGAAATTAATTCTGGAGCACAAGCAATGAAGTGAAGTGGAGTCCATGTTATTTCGATTTGTGAGACCCGTACGGCGGACGGACATTGTAGATTTGCATTGGGGAATTAGGCTGCTCGTCCACTGGTTTAGGAAAGCTGCAAAGTGCAAAACAACATATTCTGACGAACGCAGTTCGTCAGAAATCGGTCGAATGCCTTTCGTCCATTACATCACTATTCGTCCGGATTCCTAGTAGATGAGATGGCTCTTCGGAACGGGTTTTCTGACGATTCTGATTTAGAGCTTTTTGCTTTGGAGTTCTCCCCTTTGATTCTTCGACGTATCAGGCACAGGCGATCTCAGCCTGGACGGAAAATGTGGGTGAATCACATTTACGCCAAAATAAAAGAGTTCGGGGAATTTTCTCATTTGTGGCACGATGTTCAAATCGATGATGACCACCATTTTTCCCCATTTTCGAATGAGAAAGGATACATTCCGCATGTGGTAGTTAGTTTCCCGTTGGTCCTATAGATATTTCCTTTCCTGAACTAGCAGAATCAACTTTTCGATGTCCATTATCCTCTTCAGCTCGCACTTGTTCGCAACTAATGTCCCAGCAAAACGGGATCGGTTCGCAGTTCGCTACTGTTCGGACGGAAACGGAAACGGTACGGGCCCGTGTTAGGATCCACCGAGCTACGTGTTAGGATCATTCGTCCATTTCCGTTTTTTTTCTTTATAAATGTATTTACATTGAGTCCATTACAAAATACGTAATATACCTCATTGGCGGTAAGGAGTGTACAATTACATATTATTAAACATATTCTAGGCTGACGTCATCGCGACAGTCCTCGATTGTAACGTTCGGTAGGATGTAACCAATCACTTGAAACGCGGACTAATTCAAAGTAGTTCCACAATGTCAGAGATATATCTTGGTCTGGAGAGGCGTCTAAGGGGTGGTAGATGAAAACTATCCACAACTAGGGGATTGAAATGTTCTTCATGGCGTAGTTGAAACTTTGTTGAAAATCGGATGAGGAGTTCTTTGGGTGGTTCAAGTTGTAGGTCATTGTAAATATTTTCATTCCGAACTAAAGGTGGAGCATGGACTACTTGTCTTTGCAGGATGGCGTTTTGCTGTTGCGAGAGCCTTTTAAATTGTGATTTGGAGCAGGTTCCCCATACTTCAAGTGCATATGTCCAGATTGGCATTATCAGTGTTTTATATATCAGTGTTTTATATCATCACCCGGTTGAAAAGTAAGACATGTGGGGAGTTTAGTAGAGATCGAAGTTGGTGACAACGGGTTCTTAATCTTTTTATAAGTTCGGAGACGTGTTCATTGAATGTGAGATGGTGATCAAGAATTACTCCCAGATACCTATGTGATTTTGAGTTCAGTATTGGTTGGTCTAGGTAAATGAGAATAGGTTCAGTGAACCGTTTCTTGTATGTGCAGGTGACTGAATTCGATTTTGAGGAATTAATTTTAATTTTCCATTTTGTGCACCATTGACCTAATGTTTCCAATAGAACCTGTAGCCGATGAGAAACTGTTTCAGAATCTTCTCCGCTCACAGCGTAGACCAGATCGTCCGCATATGAGCCGGAGAAGTCTGGGGAGTCAGGGAGTCCATTTCCGTGCGGGTTGAGCAGTTTTGATTTCGCAGCTTTCCTGATCCAGTGAACGAGAAGCCTTAGCCCAATTCTCAAATGTGTACAGCTCCCCATAATTTACAGTTGTTGAAGTGTAATCCTTGGTTTGTACTCAAGTAGATTTGAACATATCTGTGGCGGATCAGGAATTATACGGTAACAACTGTAAAATGTGGGATTTCAGTACATTGAGATGGCAGGCAAAGATTTTCTCACGCGGACTGCACTGAATTATCAAAATCTTATCTGAAAGTTTCTCCTGAAATTAATACAAATTCTGGGCCTCGGCTCCATACCGTGAAGTGGATTCCATGTGCGATTTTTTACGTTAATTATTTCGATTTGTGTGACACGTACGGCAGACGGGCATATTGTAGATTTGGAATCTACGCATTTCGCCACATAAAATTACAATATTTGAGAATGATTGATAAACAAGTTTTGCGGGGCTTAATAGGGTGATACCTGAACTAGGGGCGATTTCAAAATTTGTGAAATGTCATTCATTAGGCCCACTTTTTTGATTTTGTTTCCTAACCGCAGGCTCTGACGAGCTCTACAATACACCTTATCAACAATATGGCCACTTGGTTTTTAAAGAAAAGTAAATAGGTAATTTACCTACCTATTCGCACTGTCGAGGTTGGTCTAAAAGTTAAATACTCGACTCAGCAGTTGATTTTCATGCACCTACAAATTCTCTATGAACGCAATGCTCCTGTAAAACCATGGCAGCAATTATGATCAACGAAAAGCTGTATACAAATTTTCTTAACGTCGTCGTGGCTGAAAGAGATCCCCATGCAGCGGGAAGGGGATTCGGAATATTTAGGAAGTTGATGTTCGTCACGAAGGGTGGCATCCCAGCCAATCCTGCAAGCAAGTGGATCACGTCCCAACCGCCACTCAGTGACTAACTGATCCTCTCGGAGATGATATTTCAGGCGCGTGGGTTTATTGTTGACATTGTCAAGGTTGTATTTAGTTCTATCATCTTAATGACCAAGATTCCATCCGATGCATGTCTTCACAACTTCGTCAAAGGCTGTAACTAATGAGCATTGGAGGAACCCTGAGACGTGAGGACTTCTGTCACAATGTGATCTTGAAGTTGAAAATACCATTGTCGTGGACATTCCAAATTACCAAAAAACTACGGCAATTTTAGCGAGCCACAACAATTTTATAATTAAGTAACTACCTTCTTTCTTTACCAAGCTTATTATTAAAGTGTACCACAACTTGGGAAACCACCTACTTGTTCAGTGACTGGCGCAACTTATGGTTTTACAGGGTAAGCAGAATGGGTGGATCAAGAATGTCGGAAAAGGAGAGATTAAGAAGAAAACGAGTTTTCGAGATTTTCTTTTTAGTTTCACATTTTGATTCATGTACTTAGTTACACGCGGCTTTGGAACCTCCATAAAGTCAGGAATGAGACAATTACATTTCTCCTGTCAGATTCAACACAAATTTTCATTTTAGTTACCAAGCTTTTTTCTTAGAGTGATTTCATTTTTATTCCGAGTAGGAGTTATGTGATTTGGGAAACTTTGAAGGCTGATAGATGGGGGACTGTCTACAAGTACTTTAGTATACCTACTGCTAAATATTACGTAACACCATATTTTGATTCTTGTTAAAAACTTTTTCACATTAATCAAATGACATAAAATTGATGATTTTTGATTATTATTCAATAATAAACCATTGTAATCGCTCTTGAAAAAAATTCTAACCCCCCCCCCGGAAAATTCCATAGTTTACGTTTCAAAGGGTGTAGAATCCGAATCTGCATTAATTAAATGATATAAAAACGATTTTTTCAAATATTATTTTGGTTTATTATTGTTTTTGTGTTGATATCAGTAACTACGTAGTCAACAAAACATAATCCCAAAGAAAAAAATGCAAATTCTTTCACTGGGGTTTATTATTCAACGATTCATTTGGCTTGCATGATTTGAATTTACTAAGCTTTGAGCGCGCGTTTTCAAGATGATAGAGCGATTAATGAGTTGTCAGTGTGCACACAAATATGATTCAATTGGTATTTTGGACGATTTAAGAATTTCAAATTCAATAATCGAATCACCTGTGGACACTCCAAAGTTTAGTAGAAATTCAAATCGGAACGCAAGCCAATTGAATAATAAACCCCATTTTGAGCTTTTTGCCATTTTTTCCTTTACCAGCCAACCCAAGAAAAAAATATTACAACAACGAAATGAAATTAATCGATATTTTAATGAACATTAACATTGTCGTGTGCCCTGATTCACATTATCATGGACGCGAATTTCAAATTCGAATTTTGGACTTTTAAAAGGGATTCATGGGCTGCCATTGCGCTTTTTGATTTAGGGGGGCATGTCTAAAATCCATTCAAGAAAATTCCAGAAATGTTGACCTTTTTTTATAAAAAATGTTTTCCGATCAAAATTGCCCCTAGTTTAGGAATCACAAATTATTGGAAATAATGAACCAAAATGGAGGAAATTAAGCTGCACTCCCTTCTACAGGTTCTCTGCACAATCTAGAAGGGAGGAGAAGATGAATCACCTAAAATTATCCCAATTCTCAAATGTGTACAGCTGAAATGAAATGAAAAAAAAATAACTTTATTCCTTAACTTGCATATATACAAATGAGGAATGTACTAGAAACAATTTTTTGTTACATCGCAGTGCATAATAATAATAAATAAACTGGAACTCCCCATTTCATAGAACCACATTCCGTGCTGAGTGGGGGAGTCGCTTAAAGCCCACGGTCTTTCCAAAGTAATACACTCGGTCTCTAATTTACACATTACTTACGTGCTATGTGCAATTATCAGTATAGTTTTGAGTGGATGTCGCTAGATATTCATAAAGAATGACATGAAGACACATACTGGCTTGAAAATAGATTTTCCGATTCCATGTACCCCATTTTTATTAGAAAGGTAAACACAGCTTTTTTATATTCCGATCGACTTACGGTCGAGGGAACTTTTAAGTTTAGCGGCAAAATTATATGTGGCGAGTAGTACATTTGAACCTCGAGACCGGGACAGGGACAACTAATTGAGTAGACGAACGAAATGCATACGGGGCCACGACTTGGTCGTAATCGAACGCAAGAGGGTGCTTATAAAAGTTCATGAGTACGGATTTAATATATAGCTGAGTAATTGAAAACACAGGAACTATTGAAAAGAGGTTTTCTGATGAAAAGCGTCGGCTTTTAGAAGCCATGGCTTTCATTAATGCTTTCTGAGCAATTTTCAACGGTTTGGTTACAGATTTTGACGCACCTCCCCATACCAAAATACCAAAACTCAAAACAGTCTGAACTAGAGTTTTGCATAAAATTAGGAGAAAGTTTACCACATTCCTAAGCTTGTAAAATACGTGGATACACATTACTTTCTTCTCTAATCGTGAGATTTGTGTGTCCCATCGCAAATCCTCGTCTAGCATCAGCTTCCTTGTTTCAGAAGATAATTTACTGTTGTTGAAGTGTAATCCTTGGTTTGTACTTACTGTGGTGTTATGGACCGGTAATTATATGGGAACAACTGTAAAATTTGGGGTTGCAGTATATTGGGATTTTCTTTTCAGAAAGGACTTAATTCTCAACATTTAATGTCAAACTTTCACGTGAAATCAATACGAATTTTGGGTTTCGGCTCCGCGGCCTGGTGTAGTAGGAAACGCTTGTGTGGACGAGGCTTCAGGTGGTGGGGGAGGGCGGTCATCTTCGTATAAATCTGGGGAGGCGGTAATCTGACCCACAAATCATTCGGAAGTGCGAAAACAGGCGGTGGGGTCAAGTGGGGACGGGTCGGCGGCGGGAGGTGGCAGCAGCGGAGGGGGGAGGGCGGCAGCTGTGGAGGGGAGGGTGTCGCAAGGGGTGGAAGGGGGTGTCGTAGGGGTGGGAAGGGGGTGTCGCAGGGGGTGGAAGGGGCCTCAAGGCCGCTCCGGGGGTTTCCACCCTTTTACGACGCCTCCGCACGACCACCGGAGCCCCTCCCCCTCCCCCTCATCCTCTTCCTCAGCACCTCCGCCGTTCTCACCTTCACCCTCGCACCATCTTGAAACCCTGAACCCCACTCCCCCTTCACATCCATCATCGCCAAACCGCGACCTCCTCACTCTTCCGCTGCATAAATTCAACCATTTTAGCGAATCATCCTTCAAAATTTATAGCAGAACAGTTCTTCACAGAAATCAGTTTTGAGGTATCATGAATCATGGTTCATAGATTTCAACGCATTTACAAGACTATTATTTCATACGCAAGCAAGTACTAATTACCACACACTTGTCTTTAAAAAGCCTTTACATCTTTGGTGCTTAGACGAAGGCAGCCCCTTGGGCCAGCTGACGGAATCACACTTAGTGTAAATGGAAAAACACCTTAAGAGAGCAAATCACAACGTTCGATGGACATATCTTGGAGTACCATTTGGAGCTCAAGCATTTTCTAACAACAGGACAAGTAGAGCAACGGATATGGTTGGATGTATACCTAAACTGGGCACCACTGACGCCTCTGCAGAAACTTGTAATCGTTCGAAACTATGGAATCAACGCATTGATTCATCATATGGTTTGGAAACACAACACTAGCAGTCCTAAAACAAATGAATGTTGAAATGAAGAGAACTGTTAGGAGTTGGTCTCGTTGATTCTGCAAATGCCTATCTATGACCTTGTGTGTTATGGTGGTCTAAGAGTCATGGAGATGCTGACTCAAATCCCTTCCTTAAGATCTAAAAGACTGAGTGATATCCGCTCCTCCTCTCTCATGATATGGATGGTCCGGAAGGCTTTCATTGTTCATCAGCATCTGAGCGTGATGGTGGTCTAGGTGTCATGGAGATGCTGACTCAAATCCCATCCTTAAGATCTTAAAGACTGGAATTCACCTCTCTAACGATGGAGGAAGGCATTATCATCATCTGATCGTCGGACTGTTGGAGCTCAAAGCCAGTATGGAACCACAGATGGAGGAGAGTTAATTAGATCGCGAGACCCTAAAGCCAGTCCAGCACGAATTAGAAATCCATCTAAAACTTGGTCTGGAGAGGCCATTCTGTGTCTCTACCCCCTGGGATACGTAAAACTAGCGGACATCGTATTGGAACAATTCACCTATGCCGTATGGGATGTTCTACACGAGAGACTGCAACACATGTGCTACAGAGCTGCCCTTCAATGGTGCGACCTAGATGCGCCCGTCACAATGCTGTTCTGAGTTCGTTAGATGGATATGCTACACAGAAAAGATGGCCAATTTGGTTATAAGCCCTTTTTAACTTAGAAGATCGTGGAACACCACCCTGAGCTTCTGGTAGTGGCATATCAGGGGCATACATTATTGATTTTTCAATGGTTTATGACTTGTTTCATTTGACATGGAAAATGGTTTCATTCGCCTTGGAAATGCTGTAAAATACCACGTAGTTAGAAAGCAAGCGGCAGAAGTTTAGACAGCGCCTAATAGACGAGCCTCCATCGTCACTCCGGCCTGATTTCACAGGTGCGGGCGGATTTGCACAACTTACGTCATACGAATTGAGCCTTTTGTTTACCAAGACTCACCAACACCATTCACGGCATCCCAGAGCACCAACCAATCAATGAGAACAAAGCAATGCAGTTTCGTACATTCGATTGAGCCGAACGTGTATTACGCAATAGAAGAGGCGTATGTTGAGCGGCGCCTCCAACACGCTTTCGATTCATCGGAAACCATGAAATCGCCAACGACTTTCCAAACCGTTTTGAATCAAAATCTTCAAATCATTTCCAAAATGAGCATCGAATTAGTATCGAGAAAATCAACCCCATCTCCTCCTACAAAGTCTGATGGCTCATAAGACACATGACTCTCACAAATCAAATCAATGAAAAAAGTTCCAGTCACGTAAATTATCGTACATGTACATTTACGTTAAACTGCGAGGACGTTTGAACACTTTAGAGACAAAGCAACTTGCGATTCTTCAAGGGGAGATTTCAGTGTCATTTTTAATTTTTCGAGAGAAATGTCGATAGTCCAAAATATAAAAATCGGTTTTTTGAGCGATCCCAATAACTATAACAAGTTGGTTTGAGAGATTGTGCTTCACAAAATAACATGGAAAATGGAAAATTATTTCAAGTTGTTCTTAAGAGGCCCCCGGGTTAACTGACTTTCGTCTTCTGCCCAAGGGGACCCACAACTCACATGCGGGGGATGGGGGACAACCATCCACTTCCCAGCGAGTTCACTGACACCACGAATCCAACCTCTGACGGAGGGCAGGCCAGTGGTGCTTTGCCTTGCGGCTAGCTTGTGGCAGCTAGTTTCTCTCTCGTGGTACCATTTTGGGTGAAATTGGCTTGCAGACAGCCAAGACAAGCTGAGCTGTACCCCGTCCAAAACACAGTAGGGTAGAATGGCCGCAGACCCTACAGAATCTGTCCAACACTTATCATGGTTGATCGTCTCCTGGGAGTGGATGTACCCCATTGATCGGGCAGCCATGAAGGGTACGGTCCCTGAAGAAGCCACCCGAGTTCAGAGGAGTAACTTCAGGGGCCCTAATAGATATCTATCCACCCTCAATCCCTAGCCTACCCTATACAACTTAACTGAACTGCCTAACCTACTTGAGAGCAGACTAGTCGATATTCATCAGCCCTCTCCTACCAAACCTAGCTTTAAACCCCCACTCATTCAATAAACCACATTCACGCCTTAAATTACGTTCATTCATCTAACCTAATATCACAGACCTCTCCTCCTTCTTCGACATTACCTACCACGCGAAATCCTTCCATACCTTAAAACCTTCATCTTGTCTCAACAAATAAATCCTTTCCAGTCTCAAAATAACAGTCAAAATCAAACCCTGCTATTAGAATTTCTTGTAGATGGACATCTCCCCTCCCTCCCACGATTTTCATCAATGTTTTCATCCGCTATCCGTTTTCAAAACATTTGCAGGAACTCTTCCAACAATTTCGATCGGCGGAACAGATGAATTACAGTACACCTTCCTCTCTGCACTGGTGATTTTGAAGAGCTCTCAAGGAAGGTGCGAGTGTGGGCGGAGAAAAAAAGAAGACGGAAAAACTCGTGGAAAAAGAGAAATCCGGCGATCCTCATGTAAATAAAGCGGGTGGATTCTGATCCGACAGGTCTTCCTACTCGGCTGACAAAGGTTCACGCCCGGGAGTTCCAAGTGAGGAATTGGATTTCCGGGATAATGGAAGGAACCTAAAAATCGCCCGAGGGAAAAAACAAGATTTCCTGAAAAGTAATAATTTTCCATTTCCAAAACGTCCGTTGCGCGAATATTTGTCAAAATCAGATTTCCCAAGGTTACCGACGAAAAACTGTACAGCTATTTCACAGCACCTCAGACTAAACAATGCATACACTCCCCCCAGTAACTTGCAGACCATACTTCTTTTTGATAAACACCTAATCAATATGTTACCTTTTTGAATCTTCTTTCACTCCAAATGTCGCTTATTTTCTAACACATATCATGTTTCACCTTTGGGTTGTGTGCTCGAAAATGAAGCTCGAACTGAAATGATGTTCCTTTGCTCCTAATGCTAATATCTAAGCGATTTACATCCTCTAGCTACAATTAAGTATGGAGACTCCATAACAATCTTGCCTGACGATGCATGGCCCAGGACCAGCTAAAAGGCTTGAAAAGCTAATCTCTAAGCGATTTACATTCTCAAGCTACAATTTAGAGAAAAACTCCTATTCTATCTATTCCTCGACGGACTAGCCTGCTTCGGTCGGGGCCAGGATACTAAGAAGCTGGAGGAAGCAGCACCCTTCAGGCAACCGCAACATGGAGCTCTTTCCACCATTCAAGAAATAAAAACGGTTTGACCTAGTCGCACTTTGTAGTAGCCTAGGCCATTTTATAGAACCATCTGCAGACTTCGCAAGGGTCATTCGAATACCAATGTGTTCCATTATTCGATCGGGAACACCGACTCCCCTCCTTACCGATTTTGCTCACAATTGGATGGAACATCCGAACACATGATTCTTGAGTGCCCGACTCACTCTTTTCCGCGAGCTACATACGAAAATCCCAGCTCATTTAATTTGAACAACATCCTTGCTGAAAACGATGCGGACAGTCGATTATATGAGTTTACGAAAAAAGTGAACATTTCAATTTAAAAATGATTTCAATTATTATCATATTATTTTGCTATGTTGTTTTGTATGTTGAACACGTTGTTTTTCAGCTGTATAAACTTGTCTTTGAAGCCAATAAACGAAAAAAATAATTTAAAAAAAGAAGACTTCTTAGGACAACAATTGACCAAAAACGAAGTTCTTCGAAACTTTTAATGACATGGGCTAAAATGAAATGGTTTTTAATGACGTTAGATATGTGTCACAGTCCAGTTCGATCCAATTTTAAGGGTCAAATACTTGAAAACGGTGTAAATTTCAATTTTTGTATCCTCATTTTTCATTTTCTAGCTCTGACCACTTGGCTGTAAACAAAACGAAATTCTGTAAACAAACTCTGTTATTTATGTTTGGCATGTTTAATAATATGCCAAAACTACAAACTTGGGAGAAAATCATTGTATAAATAATTGGTCTGACGATTAACTTGTGTCGCAATGAATTTGCCTTCATGAAATCAGAACTATCGAATGATTTTATTTCGATTTTTACTCATTTTTGAGGCCCGAAGGTCTTTTTTATTGAGGTGGTTTCAATTCTGCTAAAACGGGAGGAATTGAACAGACAGAGTGGGAGCCGTTTGAACCATCACAGACATTCGGTGTTTGGTCAATTCACAAAATAAGATTAAATAAATGTCAAACTGACACACAATATGATGTTTCAGTTTATAGTTCGGGACTGTAAATTAACAACTCACGAAACCAAACGAGGTTCGCAAATGCAAATTACAACAATGGCAGCTTTTACAACGTTAGAACTACATAACCTGGGATTCATACAATTCTCGAATTGAATTTTAGTGGAAGGGTAATTGGGTTTTGACATTGGGTTGCCCTTCTGAGAACTTCATAGAACTCGAATCAACGTGGAGTCTTAACAGAAACTTGATTCTTAATTCAATTTCGGCTGAATCTGAATGACAGTCCGGGAGTTAGCTCACGGATTATCGGCAATTCAAAATGTTGACGTCGATGTCGTGAAGCGAAACCAAAAGTCAACCTGTGAAAAAAATATGCACGTTTGATTATACATTTTAGAAATCGGCGGAAAAATAACTTATCTAGTGTATCATCGGCCTGAGAGTTCACAACTATGAACGACACTTACCTATCACAATTTCAATTCAGAATCTAAATTTCTGAAGAATGATTATGACTTAACTTGTGAGAATTACAAGAATAACCACCATAGCAGTGTCACCTTTTGCCCTTGACCATTAAATTAGTTTATGTGCAATTACATTTCATCATAAACTTGTGGTATATTTATCCTTTGCCCATTGCAGTGTCGTATTATTTTAAAGTGAAACTTTGATTTACCGATTAATCGTACATATTAAAATTCTGCGTGATTGGGCTTGCCCGTAAAGTAAATGAATAAATCCTGAGTTGAACGATAGCTAGATATTTTCAAAGACTAAAGACAAACGGGACGAAAAGAGGACAGTCAATATTCAATAAGCCCGATATTTGAATCTGAGTGACTCCATTATTTTAGCGAACGATTGATAATCACTGGATGCAAGTCACTTCGTTTTTACAAGCCCGGCAACCATAATAAGTAAAAACTTACAAGCCTTGCAACTATAATAAGTGCAATGAAATTCGGTAGGACGCATGGTTGAGAAATTATTGGAGAAGAACAAGAAAAATGGAACTTCAGGTATCTTTTAGATGCTGCCATTTGTGTTGCTTCGCTTTGAAATGGCAGACAATGATTCCAACATCAGAAGGGATTACATTTTCTAGAATCCTAAACCTTATCATAAAATGAACACCTTGTTCTTTTTCTTCGTCTTTCCATGAAAAACACAAATTCTTCCAAGTCGTTCTATGAAGAGGCGTTGAAGAACCAACTTTCCTCAGACACTAGAGGTTTGCTGGGAAAGTTAAGACTCAACCGAGATAATAGTAAGGGTAGGTCAAATAGGTGAGTAAACTCTCACTTTTAGGTCACGAGGGCGACAGAATTAGGGCAACTGTTGAAGCCGTCGCTCTCATCTCAAGAAGTTGATCGGTTTCTGCGAAGTTCCGGACAACATTGAGTACTCTAACGCCGCTTATGAATAGTTTCCTCAACCCGAGAGAAGTTGAATAGACAACTTTAAAACACGACGAACGAAACCCAGCGGAAAACTGACAAATAAAACTGAACAAAAAAAAGGTGCTCTTTGCTGCCGAGGGGATAAGAGTTGGAGTGGGCGTTTCCAGTGCGATGCATCAAAATCTCTATCAGGCCTAATTTTTGAGAAATAGCTCACATACATATTTTCTAATTACGCTAGTATTGAAAATAGCCCTTCAAAAATCCCAATTAATTTTGATTGACCATTTTCAATAATGAACCTTTGTAATATACCAACACAATCACAATTTTAACCCCCACCCCCTCAAAATTGGTTGTGATACGTTTCAAGATGTGCAGAATCAGAAAATCGAATAAAAAAAATCCGTTCGACCACTGTATGGAGCTTTTCTCCGAAACTGTACGAATGTTAATGAAATTAGAGGAGGGTAGTGTGTGAGTGACCTTGTCTCAAAGAACTTCTCTTTCAAGTGAACTTGTCCCAAATGACCTGCGGAAGGAAGACCTGCAGTTCATGGCAAGACGTTTGCGACAGCATGGCTCCCTGTGGCCGACATTCAAACAACTCAGACGGTCGCGAACTTTTCGTGGCTAGTGAAGTTCGAGACCTGCAGGTCGCAAGAGACTTAGGCGCAAACGTCTCTTGCTGAGGAGTCTTGGCTCAAGATAACCGTTCACTCTCCCCACCCTACAACCTGGGCAGATCGCAGTTCCTTTACAGCAGATTCTACTATTCAAATAAAATTTATTCGTGAGAGACTCGGAAAATTACCTCGTTTCGGTACCTGTAATTGTTTTACTCAGAGGTACTCATGTAAGGAGTACAATAGACGTCTGCCATCTACCGAACCCTGACTTTACACGAAGATAATAGAGGTCCCATTCATTCACAAAGTGAATCGCGGAGCAAACTCCAGGTCGCATTCATCCACGGGGTGAAGTGGTGAACTTCTCCTACTGACCTTGTCTTTGGACCGAGTGACCTTCAGAGAGTTTACTCCCTCAGGTGACCTGGGTTCACACCTCTAAATGAAATTGGGTCAAAAATGACACTTGCAGTCTAGTTATGACTGAATTCAAGCCATTGATCTCAATAATTCCAAAAGGGTAAAATCAAAGGGCTAAAACTACAAAAATCTAAAAATTGAAAACTTTCGAAATAACAATATTGTTCTAATGTTAGTTATGGGTAGACATCCCTTCTATGAATCAAATGAGCCCACCCCCTAAGAACAGAACTTTGACAGAAAAAAGAACGAAACACGTGAGTGAATGTGGAAGTGACTGTACGTAGTAAAAATTGCCTAGTATCATGAGGATCCCGTCAGCTGATATAATTGCAGTATGATTTCGTTTGAAGAGTTCCTTTTGAGTACGAGGTCTTCAAGTCTTAAATAATATAGTTGTGAACAAGTGACGCGTAGGAGGTGCTTCGTTTTCCCTAGTCGAATTTCAGTTGTTCTATTCGTGAATTTCCAAGCACACAGGATGTAGCTCCATTCTAGGTATTGACATTCCGTCCAATCACTCATCACGCTAGTTTAACTAGGCTAATCGCATGAGAAACGGTTGAGCTCATAAATTTGCGTTAAATTCCAGGAATCATTTCAGAACCCTTCAAAACTGATTATGAGAAGAAAAGTTTAATTTTAAAATTTCCGGAGTCATTACAATCGTTGCTTAATTTTCTAAGAAAATTCGCTAAAAACAGAGAAACTTGGAAATTTGTAAGAGATGCGTTCGGACATTCTCTCTGACGATATTTTACTCTATTTAAAAGCCCCTATTCCAGTTGGTATTCTATTTCGTCAAATAATTAACTTAAATTCACGAATCTCGCTGAAAATAAACGCTGAAAATAAACTCGCTCAAGATAAACCTTGCAAGTCTTAGCAGGATCTCACTTAATACGTCATTGAACTCCTTGCAACAATTATAGACAACAGTAGGGTACAGTCAATTATTATGTTTATGCTGAAGAGTTACAACGGGTGAATGCTCACATATAAGTTGAATGTGATTGAACATAACTATTGCGGATCCTGGACGTTGAGGATTTTGGTGGAACGATGAGGTAAATGCAAAGGACGTGATTCCGACATCGAATAAGGGGATGAGAGATGAGAGAAGAATTGAGTCATAAATGAACGGCAAACGGGCGAGTCAACATGAAGGGAGGGTTTACTTTTTTCGAGGATCCTTCAGGCTTTGGGTACAAACAGTACAACGCTTTGGCGGAGCAGGGAAAATGGGATTCGCTGATTCCCTCTCCACAAAGAAAATAACCGATTTCTCCAACACTATTGATATTGAGTGACGTCTAGGGAAAAACGCTTTTTATCGTAAAGGGCGCACAGAAATGATGGAAGGACGCCTCTGATCCCGAATGAAAACGGAATCAAACGAGCGGCTCTTATAATACGGAACCTCCCTGGTCCCTTCATTGTTGAGCCTTTGAAACAAATATCCCTGGGATTTTGATGGGAATCAAATCTAGGAGAAGAAAGTGGCTGGATGGAAGGCAAATGCTGCAAGCCGTTGGACAACACGAGTTTCATGGTGGCTCCTCCCTTTCACTTTCCTGTCAGGCAAACTGTACAAGGAAAATGAGGTGATCGACCGGGAAATACTCCCAGGAACTAGTTCGGCTGGGACGAAAACTTAAAACACATTTCAAGGCATCATGAAAACGTTTTCAAGTTGTTCATGCCTGTCCTGCGTGAGGATAGATCCACATGTATGAGGAATGGCGGAGCTGCGGAAAGGTATTTTTCAGAAGACAAACTCCGGAATGGTTCTCCTACCCTCGGGCTTTCGATAGCCAACCAGAAGGCAGTGCGTAGGCCGCCGTTCTGCAATTCCGCGTACATGTGGAATCAGCTTTACTCGTTCCATAGATAGCGACAAGCAAACTTACTTCCAGCCGGTGCTCAATGAATACATTCCAATTACGGGATTGGCTTTCTGTACTCACAAGGCACGTAGCAATAGTTGCCGAAAGGATGAACCAAATTCATGTTTGCAGAAGAAAAAAGTGATTATTAGTACTTTTGCAAATTCTTTCCCACTAAGAGGAATAGTTATTATTTTTTTATATTCTTCAATTTAATAATATCTAACCGATGACCGAGCTGGATAGTGTGGCCAAGCCCGGGGTTGGTTCTTACTTCTACTTTTTATAAGGCACCTATAACACAATATTTAAATCACATTGATGGTGGTGTCATGATTTCAGCTTCTGAAATGCACGGTTCCAATATTACGGTACCATCAGAACCCGGCGCCAAACCTCCTCTCAGCAATCGGAACTAGGGACCTCTGCCGAAATTCACCTTCGTAACTTCACTTCCACTATAAGAAAATACCCATTTACTGAGGAGCAACGTCGGTATTAAAAGCTAATCCCGTGTAATCTTTTACATCAAACTAGAAGTTGATATCCATCTATATTTCTCTGCACACGATAGATTGTGAAACCGCGGAAGTGATATTGATGGGAGCTGTCGTAAAATTATCAGCGAGTTCCGGCGCATATCATGGGCTAGGTCAGAACCTCCCAAACATCCTTCTACTTTATAAACGGCAGTACCCTTCGCAACAGATTTGTTTGGTTTCCAAACTTTTGTTATTATGACCGCTAAAAGGCAGTCGGTTAGAGGCGGAAAGTCGTGACAACTGGAGAGCCCTTGACGGTAGTTGATATTTCGTGCGAAGCACGGGCTTCCCTGCTCGTAATACATAAGAGAGTGAAAACAAGTAAATGTTGGGAAAATAGCGTGAAGCCTCGCTCCAGATGGTTTTGATTATGATTTAAATTAACCATCGATCTAGGAGAAAAAAAGGGGCAGGATAAGACCAACGCTGCACGCCAGCTGGCAACAAGAGGAGGATCGCCTTTCACTATCCTTACACTAGATGTGTCGAAGGGAAACAAAGAAAGAAATCGATCTGCAAACACTTTTCCTGGAGTTAATCGAATGAATGTTAATAATCACGATTCATAAAAACGAGTTTGCTTGTCTCAAGTTGATGATGAGACAACCTAAAACCAGTCGGAACTAACTAAATAAATCATGGAATTTTTGGATTGGATTTCAGTACTCATGCGTCAAGCCACAACGTTGGTTCTAAAGAGATGAAGAAAATAATAATTGTAGAGAAAATCAGAGAAATACTTCTAAGGTACAATCGAGACCATCGTAGGAATACAACTGAAACTTAACAGATAGAATAAAAATACAAACAACAAGACTGCTTCATATTTTTTTCCTCAATTGAATCGAAGCTTGGTGGTTACCGATAGTATGGTCGTATAGCATCAACATTCGCCAGGCAAGTGGTCCAGTTCAGACCTCCCGTTGAACTTCACTTAATTTCTAATGCAAGCCGCATCATAGAATCAAAGCCACCACAAATGTTACCAAGATGAGCCTTTAGAATCATCGAAATGAAGATTTTTGACGAAGAGTTCGAATTTACATGGTTGATTCTGTAATTATCTTTGAGGAATTTACTTCCGTAATGATGTAAGTTAATCAAGCTGATACCTGCGAATGTCTTGTTACGAATCGGTAACGTTTTTCAGGTTCATGTAGCTCACGCTTTAAAAGTCGCTGATAAATTCACTGGAGTTGCGAAACGGCTTGGGAAAAGTACAGTGGAAACTACAGAAGTGGGGCGGATCCAAACTTGACGAAAAAACATATTGAGGGAAACGAAGATCGAAACAACTTGTTGCTCCGAAATTATTTCAATAGCGATGGAGCAGGAAGCAGGAGGGATGCGAGAGTGTTAAGAAAGTACATTGTGGAGAGGGATATTAGGTACACAATAGAAAGTGTAGGATAATGGGGGATGGGGCGGTGGTAAGGGTCGGTGGCGCAGGGTGGGAGGGGCAGGGTTAAATGAAAGGGTGAAGGGGAGTAGAAGGTCACAGGGGGTAGCTTAGTTACTGGGGCACATCGATCCGCCCTCAAGGACGTAACCTGCCTGTTCTTACCATAGCGTTCCGACGGGACTACCAATTAAATGGTTGGAAAACCTCATCCTCCCACCACCACTTGCCTCTATATCACTGCACAATGTACATTATTAAAGGGTGAAGAGTGGGGAGGGACTCCCTCAAAGCCAATGCCACACAACTGAGGGGCTTCGCACCAGAAACGTGACTCAACGAACGCACTGGGATTCCAAATGCTGTTGGACGCATTTGTATACCATCTCTCGTCTTACCAGACTTGTCTTTCGACCCCTGATATCAGTAATTCTCCAAATCTTCGAAACGGGTCATTGAAAAAAAAAACACACAACAAAACAATGGAGTATATAGATGCGGTAGAAATTCAAGTTTTTCAGTGGAATCTTTTCCAGAAAAAATACTCGTTTTCATACAATTTGAACGAGTTTTAACACTCCATAGAAAACAGGAGTATGTTTGAGAATAATCGACGATTGATAATTTGGCGCTCGATCATGAACTTCAAATGTAGTACAGGGAATCGCTAGTAAGGAATCTGCTGATTTCTTGCCTCCAGACGCCCAATTTCGTCGTCTTCACATGACTAGTGTTCTATTATCGCGTTCTTAATTGCCTTGACTGTTGTCAGTCATTTCAACAGTCGTTACCTAGGGTAGTTTGTAAGTAGTTTTGTTCTTCATACCTTCTGATTGCGCTTAAGCGACGCGCCTTCGAGCTATACAACGCAGGAATTATTGTAAAATTTGCAAGAGCGCACATGGGAGTAAAGGGCAATGAAGAAGCGGACCGAGCGAAGCGGATCCTACTTTCACCATTTGGTAGGTCATCTCTGAATTAGATACGTAAGTTGTTAGTTACTGATTACAGCTTGCCTCAACTGGTTGACAGTTGTTTTTAAAACCATTGTTGACGACAATATTCATCCCAAAGAAAGGGGGAAGTGGGCCTGGAGGCTACCGTCCGATAACTATTTCGTCGACGGTCTTCCTACACGTCCATAAGATACTGCCATCTCGCCTCCAAGTGGCTGGTGTCATGGGTGACGTCCAGAGAAAATTTAGGGCAGCGAATGGCACGGGGGAGAACCTAACACTTCTCCAAACTGTCATTTTGCTGGGCTGCGATCAGAAATGGCAGCTCCATCAGAAGCGCTGGATATCAATAAACACACTGTTAGCCACTTTCACCAGACCGATAGTCTTCGTGGTGTTGGGGCCCCTGCTCATTTGATTGGTTATGTTGCCTGTCTGTACCATGAAGGCGTCATCGTCCTCGGAAAATACGGCCTTGAGTAAGCAACCAGCTGAAATTGAAGCTCAAATTTTTGCAGATAATAAAACTTAAATTTCATTAAAATGAGGAAAAAAAATTGTTAAGAAACACAAATTTCTTTAAAAATCCAAATCTTTGTTTGAATAGAAGAATATTCTTTAGAACAGGTTTTTTCGCAATCGAATTGATAATAATTATCAATTATTGATACTTACATCACACAAAGTGTTCAATTTCCAATTCTATATAATATGAATACAGCACGATGTTTTTGGAAAATTCGCTCATTTGATCATGCTGCGTGACTGTAACTTTCTCCTGTGGAGTCAGCAATCTTTTTTATTATTCGTTTTTGATTAGTTGGTTTTTATTTAAATTTTCTTTCATTTCAATTCTGGAATTACCCAATGTTGCCGAGCTGTATTTAGGACAATTTAACTTGTCTCCACCACCATTCAAGTCTTAATTGAGGTATGGCCTGTTCAGTTGTGGCTATTCGTCTTTTGTCAAACTAGTTCGATAAACTAGATCGCAGTTTATCGATCGAAGACTACTGCAAGAAGAAGACTGCAATCTCTTGCTCCCCTACAAGGATCTCTATTGCAATTT
Source organism: Creontiades dilutus (assembly GCA_031894815.1). NCBI lineage: Eukaryota > Metazoa > Arthropoda > Insecta > Hemiptera > Miridae > Creontiades > Creontiades dilutus. Next base: position 41,067 of record JAVIWC010000467.1, on the reverse strand, counting down.
CAAACATGCAATAGCGAGGAGATGGCAGGATTACCATGATGGATATCCAGTAGGCAACAAATATAAATTCATGTTTCCTAACATCTCACTGAAACCATGGAGATCGGAAATGAAGGGACATGAGAAGAGGTTTTATTACAGTATGGCTAGATTGAGGACGGGTTTGCAGAGTATCTTCACAAAACCCTGCAAGAAGAGACGGACCAATGCGAAGTGTGGTGAAGTAGATAACTTGGAGCATGTGCTACTAACCTGCAAGAAGTACGATGGAGAGCGGAAAACCTTTTTTCATGAGCTAGGGAAACTTATGTTCCATTCAATTTTACGACAATTATGGTTATACCAGAGGTGTATTTACATTGGCTATAGCATCTAAAGAGAAGTGAAAGAGTTATGTTATTAGTGTTAGAAGTATTATAAATATTCATGTGATGTAAAGTTATTTAGTTTATAAATAATATGGCTGTATGGAGAAATCTGATGCCAAATAAAACAAAAAAAAATAGGTATTCCTCTACTGACGAAACCTTGCTCAAGAGGTTCATCCTAAACACACTCATAACTACACTACTTAACCATAGCGAATTTCCGTTCTGCGAAAAACATCTACAATGGCTAAGAACGAGTATTATCGAAAGCGTTCGTGCGATAGCATTGTTAAGGTCATATATTCTGTAATATTTTTCCAATGTTTAGCGATGATCCGCATGTTTGCTTAAGAACTATGACATTACACCAAAAAAATAGCGGATACAGGGAGCAAACGCGGTGTGAAAAAAAAAAAAACAAACGAATCAAAATAAACAGGACAGGCCAGCTCCCAGGCCAGCACGCCAAATGTGATACAACAATCTTCCTTTCGCCCAAACAGTAAACTTTCACGTTGCTGCAGTATCTGATAAGTTAACAGGACTTTCACAAACTGTTATGGCGGCCACTATCTTCTCGTTTACACTAACTGTGATAGTAGTCGTCATGAATTGCAAATATCTTCGCGAGTAATGGGAGGAAATGGTCACCCTGGAAGACGTTTTGGCAAGTTGTCCAAGGGATTTCCATTCGTCATCACAGGATCGACTTATAGTTAGAACTGAGTAACGAAAACCGATCCGATTTCAGGAACTCCTACAGGCACATTTTTCCACACTTCTGTTGGAGCACACAAAAAGCAACTATTAACATAGGTAAAAGTTGATTGATGTGAGTTGCGATGCTTATATTCGGTTTTTCGTCCACGGAATCTTCTCTGTATCAAGCAATTTCTGAGAGAGAAATATTTTAGCAGCTTCACGATTGCAATGGAATGTTGACATCTATGGCTGTGGATAGTAACCTTGACTATGAAGTTCGAAGGGAAAATAATAACTTTCGAGGATCCTGTTGCCCTCAGCACATTCAGAAAAAGCGTCATCCATTGATTGAAATACAGCTGACACTCAAAAAAGAGCTAAATGAGGGAGTCCAAATAAGCAGACCGGGATTGGTTCGTCGAAATGCTTCGAGAGGCAATCTTCGTGGGATTTCATCGGTGTCCACCTTCAGCTTTTGGAAATCACAACAGCCAGAATCGCATCAATGTGAACATCCAGGGCGTAAATAATTGTTGAAAACTACAATCTAAACCAACCATTCAATGGAGTTCCCGTTCCCAGCCACTACTGTTCTTTTAATCAGAAAAATCAATCACTCCAATAATTTTGACTGAGACATTATTCAAAATATAAACTCATTATTTCATCTGAGCTGTTTCTATGAATTTTCACGTCAACCATAAGATTTTGATCGCTTTTCTGACTTTAACCCACTACCATTGTCATAACTCCTTTTTTTAAAGTTAATTACTCGTAATTGAAATTTGATTATACCTTTGGAAAGAGGGTTGAATTTCCTTGCTATCCAATAGTTGAAAATGGAATTGAAGAGGGAAAATTTCCATAACTTGAATATCACCACTTTTTTCAATTTTTTTATAGTTCTCTGATTTCGATTCAGAGGCGAATTTTGAGCTGTAGTCCTACAATATGCCAAAGAATTAATTATCCAAAAGTAAAATTGAAAAAAATATTCTACGCTGGAAGTTAGCGGTGAAATTGAAGTTTGAATTCGGAAAAACGAAGGTTTTACGATGATATTAATGATTTTCACCCAAAATCGACTTGTCACAAAAAATTAGTTCGGCATCGGATTTTTTTAATCGAATGGTCTATCTCAGGCCTCCTAGCTCGTTTTCCGCATTCAAACGTCAATTTCTCCACTGATTTCAAGCGTAAAAATATACATTTTTTCGTTATGCCTTTGGAAACCTGAGATCCTACCGCATATCCTAGAAATTCACCAGTGAATCACAGAGATCTATGAGTCATTCGCTTAGCTTTTTCGAAAAACTTTGATTTTCCATTAGGAAGATAGAAAATTTAACGGTATTTCCAACAGTACAATTAAATTTGAAGTTACTTCATCAATTAAGGGAGTTTTGGTCTCACTTTAGTGAATTAAAGTCAAAAGCACGAGAAAAATCGTATAACTGACATAACTCGAAAACTAAAAAAGATAGAACAAATATTATACGGCAACATTTATAGAAAATTATTAGCAAATATAGCGAAAAAGTTTAACGCTCTGCATAGTTCAGTAGAACTTCAACCAATATATGACTATCAAAACTATTATTTTTATGATGAAGAATATGGGGTGACGTATAGACCCAGTACGATTACTGCGAGTTAAAACAAGATATAGCGAACAAGTTGAGATAGTTCTTAACTTTTGTACACTGATGACATTTTTGAGCACTTGTAGTCTGAATATAACTGATTACATACGAATCGTAGGAAGGATCCACAGAACAATACACAAAATCAAGATCCCGTTAGGTTCATTAACAGAGAAGTCGAATCAGTACAACAGAAATGCTGAGGTCCTGCAATTTTTCAAAAGTCTGATATGGTAAAGTTTGGTAGTTCGTTCATTTTCGAAATCACACGAACTTCATCTCAGTACAATTTACTCTGATGTTGAATAGTTTTCCTCGTTTGATTTGAACGTATTCAACAACATTGTTGAGGTAATTTACTGAGCACCTGGTCATTGAGAGGGATTTAGTACGAGTCAAAGGGTTGGAAGTTCGCTCGAGTTGATTCCGCGGATTTGAGACGGCTATCGGAAAAACCCATCGGAACGAGGTCACGAGGTGTTCAGTACCAACGCTAGAACGCGTCAAGGGCGCTAACACGTCATGTTTCCCAGAAAAAAAAAACTGATCATTTCCCCGTTCGAACCTGATGGATTTCCAGGTCTCGTTTTTCAGGGGGGGAAATATTATAAGGGCCCACACATTTTGTGAGTGATTAGAGCGGTCAGTCAGTCAACTAACGTCAGTTCACACTTCCAAATGACTAACAATCATTCATCCACCCATCGGCGTTCGTTGGTCGGCAATAATGAAACCCATCTCTCCTCTCGTCGCTACAACGATAACTTATAATAGCCGAAGAGATGATTTGAATGGGAGTAAATTTCATTGCAAGTTTTCGTTCAATTTTATCAGAGCATTCATGCACAGAAGACGTCACTCATGACAGGGGATTTTGAAAAAAAAAAACTTCGAAAAACTTCATCGCAGGAAACTATGGGTCCTGCCATGTGAAATATTTTAAATTCTATGGATTCATTCAGAAATTCAAATAAATTCTTGAAGAAAGCTCATATTAGCCTTCAACTAAGAAAATGACGCACTGATTTACCAGGATCCCTAAAAACTTCTATACAATGCAGAAAAAGCAGAGGTTTTAATTTTTCACAGATGAAACGAAGAAGCTCTCTACTTCGCACAATACATAATGACACGTTCTAGTGACTAAATGTTTGATAAATATGTGTTTCCAATCAACACTTCTGATGTTCCCTAGATTTTCGGGGAAAGAAATGGCCGATTCAGCTTCATAAAGTCAGATAACTTGCTCTCTGGGTACTGGCCAAGAAATTCATGCTCCCCAACAATCTATTTTATAGTAATATAATTATATTGTTCGTATCATGTTCCTTCAAATTGATTTACCTCGAGTTTCTCACAATACGAATCACCTATTACGTTCGTGTTGAGTCAGTGTCAGTATGTGCATTTTTTAATGTTTAAAAACAAAGAAATCGTTTTAGAACGCTTGGCCGAACTTTCAACTCAATTCTCTTCATTGACATTTCTATTGAACGAACATCTTCAATCATTTACAATATCAAAATTTGCAGATAAGGATTTCCGATCCTTTTATCTTACTACCGCTCACGTTCAAACAACATCATCGAGCATCTCACCGGAGGAAATGGGAAATAATCTCAGACGTCCTTCAACGCCCAAGATCAGCAGTAAACAGGAGTCGAGGAAATGGCAGGTTGATTGATGCGCTTACATCGAATCTGCGGGCTGCGCTAGTCCAAACTACCCACCCGGGTTATTTGCGTCCAGCAACGCCTCCGATTGAGATGAATTCTTCAATATTCCGGAAAAACGAATAAACGGGCGATAAAAAAATCGCTTCCTTTCCTCGATTATTGTTCCGGCGTCTGGCAATCTGGAATTCTATTCCAGAAATTGATCGAACCGTATGGAAGAAAATCTGTTGAACTGGAACACCTCACTCTCCTGCTTGCTTGTTTGGACTACCCAGGTCACAAACTTATCTAGATGGGTTTTTGGGATATAATTAACGAATTATGCAAATCGACGTCATTTCGTAAAAGAAGTATTTATGCAGATGATGTGAATTTGTGTGACCCAACAAGTTAGCAGGATTTGGATAGGGATATAGAAAAAGTTTACAGTGATCTTCACAACTTGAGTTAGAGACATGGATTTAGGATGAATCATGTTTGACAGTGGGAGATGGATTTAGTGGGTTTTAGGCGAATATTCGGGGCGATGAGTACAGGGATTGATGTAAATGGAGTTATGGATTGATGTATGTGGAGTCAGACTGACTGTTCAAAAGTCGATCGTTTGTCGGCTGTGTCATCTTTTTTAAACTTTAACGCCGAAACATTCATTAAAAGTGGTTGACGGTGTGTGTGATAATGTATGGAGCTTTACTGGCCGAGGGTAAGATCGGTTTATTAATGCTCTATGATTACATAGCAGCTTCTTGATTGATCTTCTGTGCACTTTTTACAAATCTATTTGTATTTGCGCGTACGTGTTTAACAATCAGCTGCGGCCTAGCATCTGTGGGAATGAGTGGTATTTGGGGAAGTGAAATTCAGGTCATTCAGGTCGTCCATGGCAATTTCGCACAGCTTGCATATTGGACGGTGACACGGAGGAAAGCCCCAGTGTTGCTGCTATTGACACTGAACTGGTGGATGCCGGTGAGATAGTATACCACCCAAATTTTGTTCCTTTGTATGTCAGTCGTGTTTCTTCCTTGAATACATCTTGAGTCAGCGCACTACAGTTTGGGATTGGCTGAGAATCCCTGAGTATTCCATACATTTTTCGGATATCAAAGAAGAACGTACAAAAAACTAGTGACCTCTCAACGTTACTTGGATTTCCCCACTCATCAAATACGCTGGGTCACCGTCGATTTGGTCATCATCTACTGCTAAGGCTAATGGCGGGGTCCCTGATCACTGGTAATTAAATAGTTTTCGCATCGTTCTACGATCTGTGGATAAAGGGTCATTTCACAGATTCGCTTCTAATTACATCTCCGGATCAGATGAACAAGCCCGTTCCTTCTCAATAATATCTGTAATAATTTCGTCTCGGCAAACCGATCCGTTCGTTATTTGTGGAGACTCAAAGCGGGGTACATGGAAGGTGGGCAGTTGAACGTCAAATAGTGAGCAGTTCGTTCGAGAGTGTCTCCGAGTCAGTGAGTTATTCTGCAATTTCAATCAATAACAACGCGAATGGGCGGAAAGAACCACAGCCAACTTGGAACTGATTGACGGATCACAGAATCAACGGAGAGAATAAGAATCTCAACGATAATACATATTTTGACCCTCATGAAATCTCATATAATCCCAAGGAACCTCTACAAAACATCATTTACACTTTTTTAACTAGAGCAAAATTGATAAACAGCTTGAAGGACATAAGTTTTTCATTATTACCAGAGGAATCGTTGAGTTTAAATTTTGTATTTACGACTATACCAATGTAGCAAACGCAATGTAAGACATTGGCATTTATAATAGGACATTTCGGTTGAGAGGTGTTGTTCTCCAATGAAAGCTATTATCCCCCAAAATACGTATTCGATGCCTTCAAAAACCAAGTTATTTATAAATTGTAAAATTAATTGAAGTACAAGTGAATAAGTATTTTTTTATTGCACTGTAAGTTGCAGAGTAATCCTATTGCAAGCACAAGTATATCAGCACTGTACTTGTCAAATTCGCAAGCTCAAGTTCCAAAAATGAGATGGCTATTTTATATTGGTGAAGAACGACTCAAATATGATTTTGATGACATATGATCCGTACGAATGTTGTCATTTTGAGAGAAATTGATGTACCGTAGAGTTTTGAAGCAATTGATATCGTAATTATAATGGAAATTTACACCAAAAATAACTTTATTATTCAAGTAGCTACAACAAAAACCCTGTACGAATACATCAATAAAATATTAATTCTCTATGGGCAAACTTGTCTTGAAAATCATTCTAATTTGCTAAAATTTTAGTCTTACGACTATTTTAACTGCGCTAACAGGACTGCGATACAAGCACAAATACAAATTTAGATCGAGTCAAAGGTAAGTACAAATAATTTTTTTATTTGACAGTAAAATCAAAGATGATAGCTAATCGTCAATTTTCCAAGAAGACTACCGATAAAATTCGAGATATTGTTCAACATCTTGATCGTTTCAAATTTCTTCACGAGTCAGGATGAGCGAGGCCTCACACTATTTTCCAACACTGCTCAGCAAATTATTGTTTAAAGTCAAGCAATACTGAAATTCGTGTCTGGGCCATTCAAACACGGTCCTTGAAATCCCGCCTTGAAAATTTCAAGAGTAAAAGGTATCGCATTCCACAAAACCATACTAATTGAGAAAGGCAGGTCACAACAAAAAAGGTGCGGTGACTTTAGAATAACTGTGGATACTCTAACGTAGTAAATATAGCTAAAATTCCTTTTTACCGTTGACGGTGACGATAATCCGATCGAAGGGTGAATGAATAATGGACACCGAAATAGACGAGACGTCAAGTCCCGTAATAAGGCGGGTATTATTACTCTAATCAATTGGAAAAAGAGGGAATAAGTAACGAGGTCCTCCAAGGAAGATCCTGCGCTGTCAGTGAGTTCAAAGCGGTTTGACTCGAAATACACGAGTATCACAGTAGACGGTTGACCCATGCGATGCTCAGAAGAACTCACTCCGGTGAAACATCACACGACCCACAAGTTTGACAATATTAATTACTCTATTAATAGCAATCGAGAGGTAGGCTTACGGGATGAACTGTAATTAAATCAAACCACGAATTGAATAATTATCCCGAAGTGAAACATGAGGAAAATGAGTTTTTTTTTTAAATAAAATTTTAATATGCAATGAAATATTATTTAATTAAATCGAATGTAATTCGCATCGGAAAATTTTCAACATTTAAATGTGTGGGGAAAGTCTGAGACAATAATCTTCAGTGAACTTCCTTCACTGCTATGCGAAAAACTAACACCTAAAAAATCGTTCAAACGAGCAAGCTGGACTGGAATTTTTTTCACGATCAATTTCCTAAAAGCTTCGTTTCAAGCTGGCTTCAAGTTTTTAATTTGTACGTTTAGTGATTTTTTGGAACGTGTTCTTTAATTTGTGATGATTTTACAATACTATGATTGATTTTTTGGCGAACAAACCAATCTATATCTCGATTCTTGAGCAAATATGTTTAGGAATGACATGTAAAGTGGAACATTAAGCTGCCATTATTTTCCATTATAGAGGAAGTAGATACGCTGATCAACTTTTACTGCAGTGCCCACACTAAATCCCCCAGATTTGAAAACTTTACATTGATTTCACTACTTTTAATGGGACTTCCCAAACATATTTCAAGACCACCTCGTACTATCATTTCGAATCCTCACAAACCGAATATGACACCTATGAATTAGTGGACGCAGAGGGATTTATAATCGTCTTATAGTTTCTATCGTAGGAAAACGTATTAAGTACAGAAATTATGCAGAGGTTTACCAATGTCCAGGAAATGATTTTGAAGATCAATAACGTTTCAAAAATATTCAATATTCTCCGATGGTCTTGCGATGGACTTTTATGGCCGGACAATCATAAACTAATCCAGGGTAAATGCTGTAACCTTACTGCTATTTTGAAGCGCTAACTCCAAATTGTGGAACAAACCTATCGTGAATTTAAGGGAACATAAAATTTGAACGGATGAAAATTTGGTGTTGAGTTGCGAAATTTTGAACGTGTGAACTAACTTTGGAGATTTAAATTTGGATATTAAATAGGTATTTGAACATGACGGCAATTTACGTATTTCCCTGAAGGGGTGACGAAGGGACCGTGGAGGAAGATCACCCGAATTGATTTCAGGTGCCAGTTACGACACGTCGAGGAGCAATTAATTCCCTGAGGGGGGATACAGCTACAATTCGTTTGTGCAGGAGCAGAGGTTCCGAGGAACCCACCTAAACTGTAAATATGAGGGAGGAATGTAACAGCCACGACCTCAAGACATAGGTGGAGCAAGCAGAGCAGCTAAGACACCTGTGAATTTAGGGCTACATTTTAAAAGGGTAGAGTAGGTTTAGGACAGAGTGACGGAACCAATACAGAGAATTTGAATGAATCCTTGGGCTGGTCCGGGCTTATTTATACGGGTGTTATGACCATAAAGAGGCTCATGAAGAGAATCCAGGTACATCATTTTCACCACAGAATACGAAATCATATACAAGCACAAGGTTGAATCAGTGAAATTAAAGCTGAGAAAAATCATACTTCAAAGTGGAGATGAAATTGCTCATTTTCTGAGGCATCACGCATCAACCTGTGTAACTACATATTTAGCGTTATTCATTCAATTTTTGATTTTTTATCTGAAATACAAGGTTTTAAAACAAAAACTCTACAACCAGGCAATCCGCGTTAGTTACAGGAGTGTTGGAAGGTACAAAAACTGAACCCTTTTAATTCACTGTTAAGCACTCAAGAACTCTCAGAAAGACCGGTTGAAGTAAACCTGATTTTTGCAACTTCTTGAAGTCTGTATGCCTGATTTGTCAGGTGAACCACTTGCAAAACAGCAGAAGGCTGATTCATTGATACACGTTTTTCCATGCTTTCGGTGTTTTTCCTACAACTAAGAAAAATCGGGGTCTGCAAAGTTCTTCGTAATGTACCGAAAGCTGTTTGAAAGTTTGGCGTACGAATACTGCTTCGCTGGCCAACCCGTGTGGGCCTCGGTGGGGAGGGACCGTTGTGAAAGGGCCTGATCCGATCCGATAACAACGCCAGAGTTACTGGAGGGGTTCCACCGGAAAAACGATTTCGCAGAACCGAATATCTGCAAAACTGTCCCACGTTCTTAAACGGCGTTTTCCCCTGGAGGTGGCATTCGCTCGAGCCGTGCGTCAATCGTTTGCACGAGATGTTATCAGCTTTACCTCGGAAAGAAGAACGAGTGAATCACGACCAGAATACTGAAACTAATAGGGATTACAGATAATTCTCAGCATATAATTGGATAACAGCTTCCAAGTACGGTTTAATCACTCGACGCGAGCCAGATATATACGCGAACATTACCGTTGAATGGGACTCCTATAAAATAGAACATTGGACAATGTAGCGTTCCAATTTGAATCAGTTTGCATCTCTCCTCCAGTCCTTCCTACAGGAGCAAAAGAACACATAAACCTACTACCAGATTCTTGGGAATCAATCAGCACACAGCCCCTTCTTAGGCGTATATAGGCAAAGCTATTCTAATTCATTGCGCCAACCAGCGAGGTTGTTCGCATTCAAGAATCAGACTTGTCAAAGATGCAAACACCAGAAACGGGACTGTGCGATGTTGGATCTATATTTCATATCTATTCAGGGAATGTTAGATGACAAACTAGAATACGTCCATTTTTGCGTTTAATCGAAATAGAAAACTCGCCGAAATAGAATAACATTCTCGAGCGTTACCTGAGGTGGAACCGTGCAGCTCCCTGGATACGTACCTGAAACATAAGTGAATATATATTATAAAAGGCTGCCCATTCCAAGACATGAATTTATTATTTTAAGAATAATGCTTGATTGGTCGTGTCATTGTGGGGTCACTTTCACGTTCGGCAATTACGATAATTTGCTCTGGGTGAATTTCTACAGACCTGAAACCTAACCCAAACGGCTTTACTTCCAAAATGACTAGGAAACGACACCCCACAAGCTCATTTCAGTAAAACTCTCGAAAAATCACATTTTTTGACCAGTTTTTGGGCCATAGCATCCAATGCAAGTGAGGTTAGTGGTTAGGACCAACTAGACCCCTTCAGGAGTTTTTACTTCAATTGTAAGGCTTTTATGACCCTAACGGCGTACGACATTACAGCGCAGGTTATTGAAGCGTAAAACGATCAAGTTTGAGAGGGGTTATGCAAAATGTCTGCTATACAATTAGGGAAAACATACAACCAAAAGATATTCGATAAGGCGTATTGCAACTTTGAAATCCACAACTTTTCTCGTCTTTTGGTCATGAGACGTTTTAGTATCGAAAAAAAAACTACATAAATACAAAGCAAGTGACCAGTTTCGCGAACTACATGACAAAAACATGTTCAGCTATCCACTAATTTTAATTAATATTGAGAATAAATTATGGATTTACAGACAAACATCAATATTTTTCGACTCACCCTGACTACTACATGTTTGGAACATCACAATAGCCAAGAACGTGTAACAGTTATTTAGGTCGTGATTGTTATATATGAAATGGACCGGGCAAGCGAATCATGGAACGCTCTCATTTTAGATACGACCTATAAATTGCGGGAGAACGTTGAAACCACGGTAGCTCGAATTTGTGCATCTAACAAGAATTCCTATCATCTCATAAAATCAAGCTTGAGATACCCGACACTACCCCATGTAGCAGGCTCCAGAATGCATAGTAACTTTTGATAAAGGTAGTCGGGAGCCACCGCATTTTTCAACTACTTTTTAGGACGTCCCTCTGAATCAAGGCTTCGTCAGTTTGAGGACGCCTATTAGAATTGATTCAGCCGGGTGTGAGAACATCCAAACACGTGAGAAATGAAATAACTGAATGCAAATTTGTTTTAAAACATACTAAAACCGAATCCGTGAAAAAAACTATAGTTGTGTGTGACATATTTTGTCCAGAAATTCTTAACTGATTTCCACTTTTCCTTTTTTGTTCGATCCCAATTTAACTTTACCTGAGCAACAAGCCTCGAAAAGTGAGTTTGGTGACATTAGGGGGAAATAGTGGCGTAACAGCAAAGCCTTTCAATCGCTACACCAACTAGAATTCTCAGCCGTTGCAAGGCCTTATTTTTGCTGAATTAACATTTTGGTTTAGTGTTTTATAATATTCATAAGTGTCAGTAATTAGTTTTATAAGGGTGATCATATACGAATCAGACGTCCCTGTAATGCATGAATCACATACCAATTTGTTATCAAGTCCACCTGAGGATGAAAAAACTCAAGCTACATTCGAACTCAATTCTCTCTCGTTCATTAAATTGATTTTACCTTGACGACATTTCGGAGATAACTCGTATTCATTACAAGTCGGGATAACGGTTAGGTGGCGAACGGGAATTGTCGGGGCGGAAGAAGATGGAACGGGGGAAAAGACGAAGCACATGTGGCGAGGGGTTGAGGATGAGCCCTCCCACGAACCCACACCGACGAGTAGGTATCTCTCTCGAACGAACTATCCATCCCCGATGAATCCAGAACCCGACAACCTCATAAGTTCTCCAGCTCATAGAAGGGAGTATACCAGGATATGTTTGTTACTAGTTGTGCACCATTACCCATTATGAGCTCGTTTCAATCCAACGTATTGAGGAGAAATATTCGGGAAAATCACCAGATTTCAACCTAAATTTCAAACTTGAATAAAATTGAAAAGTTCCTTTGTTGAATTCAAACAACATATTCAACGTTAACGAAATCGTACTAAGTGTATCACTTAATATAATCCTTAGCGCTGACAGAAGCACAGGCGCACCTGCACCCCCTCGCCAATATGAAAAAAATACCTGATAATAATAATATTAAAAGTATAATATTATCATACTGTTTCCAACTTTTCCCCATGAAGCCTCATTGAAGAGCAGAAGAGTTTAAAATCCACGCGCCAAACAGAGCCTCAGGATGGGTGAGAGGATGGTGAAGTTGTGAGTTTGGCGAAGCGGGTAATACTATGGCGAATGATTAAAACCGTATAACTTCAAATTCTAACACTTTTTCACAGATTCATATAATAACTACAGCATAGCTTAATAGACAGAATAAATTCGTAATATAAGTTATAGAACTCCTCGGGCTCCGGCAATATTTGGATCGTCCAACAAAATATTAATCAGTAGTCTGAAGTTTCTCAAATGTACAAGGGTTGTGCCAAATGAGCTCTAGATAGTATCCTATGAAATCGATCACTCCCTGGCTCTGTTCGTTGGTTTCGTTGATTATTTCCGATAATGAACCTTATGTATACACATTTTGTTGTAAATTTAGTAACAAACACGGAAAAACTTAAGGAATTGGTTAATATAATTCAAATTGAAATGGGTAAATGAAAGACATCTGAACTACAGTGCACTAGTGCATCGAACAATCAAACTGAATCAAATTTGGTTCACAAACCACGAATCAGCTGAGGTTGAACTTAGAAAACGAGTGCTGCTTTAAAGAAATGTCATTCATTCAAGTTCTTCCATTTAAATTTACTGGATTTAATCCAGGACATTGAGAGAAGTAGTAAAGCAGACGATAGTAGAAGAGATGTGGGTACAGGAATACAGGATAGAGAGGATGGAGGGGCTTAACACTTCTCTTGTACAGGAGAAGTAGAGAAAGAAGATGTAGACAGAAAAGACACACGTAGAGGAGAATCAGATGGAGAAGAGGTAGATAGAGAGGAAGTAGGTAGAGAAGAAGTAAACAGAAGAGAAGTGGGTAAATGGGTAGGTGATACACGAAAAATTTAGAGCGAACGAACTTGGAGGAAAAATATGTAGAGTAGAAATAGGTGAATGAGAAGTAGATGAGAGAGAAGAAGGTATACTATTGGATCTGGGAATGTTAGCGGGCATTCGACTGTTCGTCCCACAGGTAAACAGCGAGGTGAAAAACACAACTCATTCCAATCACAATCGTCCAGGACCAATGAAGATAATCGGCTCCCCGTCAGCTCTATCGGGAGCTATTACGAGGAACAAATTGCTTTCCATATTAATATCAAGAGGAGATACATTTACTCACCGATTCCAGTAATCTGATACTTCCTACTCGATTATGGATCGGAAGGGGTTGTAGAAGTGTACCGACCGGCGTCGGGCGACGTACTGGGCAGAGGAAAGCGGAATGGCGTGTTTCGTAGACAATCGAACACCCAACGTTTCGCCTTAGAAGTTGAGGTTAAGACGCGACCACTAGGTATTTTCTTTGCCACTCCAGACTCATATTCAATTACCCAAAAGGAACCGTTTAACATGATGAAAACTGTCTACATGAGGCGGAATTCTCAACATATAAGGAATTAATTTTTGTTTATTATGAATAATAAACCGTTTATTATGAATCATAAATCGATCGAACAAAACAAATTCGTAACCCCCACCCCCTTCAAAAATTGTTGGCTTACGTTTCAAGATACGTACATTTCAAAAATCGAATTAGGGAAAAAAAATCCGTCAGCCCGCAGACCGAAGCTTTTTTCCGAAACTAGCGGATGCAAGTTTACCAAATTTGGCTTAAAAATCCAAAGCTGATCCAAGATGTGCTAGTAATGTCAGTATCTTGATCAATCAACCCTAAGAAATTTAAGGATTAATCTATCGAAAAATCAAAATCTCAAAAACTCTTCATAGATTTCAAAAATTAAATTAAAAAAAAAAAAAAAAAAAAATCATAACTTTTGTCAAAATCATCACAAAAAATCATATCAAAATCAAAGTTTTGAGTGAGGAACCATGAGTATTAAAAAACCTATCCTATAAAAAACCTAAACCTATAAAAAAAACATATCTCAGAAATGAACGTAGGTTGAAGCAGGCAGTCAGCAGTATTCTAATCCAAATTTAAAGTTAGTACTAAAAGGTTGATTTCAAAAAATTTTTTTAAACTACTAGCAATTCCATGGAAATTCTCAAATGAATGGGAGAAAACAGGTTTTCTCTCCTCTCACAGGCTCTCTTCTGTTGTTTTTGAGGTTTTCATTAGTGAGACATCATTCCCTGACCCTTGTCCGTAGGAACTTTTTTTTTTCAGCATTACATTTCCTAAAAAATAATCAAGGATTATCTTTTCTGGGACACGCTGTATATAACTTGCGATTTACCGCACTAATACCACACCACATTTACCACATTGATCCAAGGAACAAATTCCCCTAATAAAAGCATCACGAATATAACCATCTCTGTGCTCTTGAGCCGAGACAGCTTTGAACTCACATTCTTGTCCTAAGTAAACCAAATTTCTGAAAAACTGATCAATTGTCTCATCGGGAGCTTGAGTTTTAGTCGCTAATCGATGTCTGAGAAAAACGTTGTTTTTAGGCTTTATGTATGCATTGGTGAGAATTTCGATTGCTTTAGGATACGTATCAGCTTCTTCCACCAAACGATATACCTTAGCCGACAGGTAGTTTATGAGTAAACGTAATTTACTTTCTGCAGATGGCTCCTCAAGATTGTCGATGAAATTTTGAAACGTTTTCAACCAGTACGTAAATTCCTCAGCAGCATCCGCGGAATTCGGAGCAATCGTAAGCTTTTCTTGATGAAGCAATCGATCCATTTCTTTTTCTTTGTCATATGCAATAAATTGAGAAATCAGTAGACCTTTCTAAGTTAGGTTTTATTGCACAGAACTTGGCTAATAATGAAAATTATAAAATCATTCTGGAAACAGAAATACTTCACTATGGAGTGAAGCACATGGGAATGTTAGTAAGCAACTTCTTGAAATTAATAACTTCTGGATTCATCTCACCTTACAAGTCCTAATAAAGTACCAATTGAATTTTCTACAGATATTTGGAGATGTGAGAACAATTTATATTTCCAGCGTATTCTGATTTATTTCGCCCTTAAAATATGATTCTTTGAAGGGAATTTTCCTGATCAATTATGCGCTAAAAATTTACTTCTTCAATTCTATTAGGATCCCCAAACATTCACAACGAAATGTAATGTATACCACAAGGTATGTAGTCGCAGGAAATGTGATGTGTGAATATGTGCGAACATTGTAGGCATATCACTGTATAACAATAATATCATATTAATGGATATAGAATGTATCTTTGTAGATGTGTAGGTAAGTTTAAATTGCCAAGACGCTCTTAAGTGGAAGACATTAGTGAATCACCAAGACCTTCCCCAACTACGGGGCAAGACTGTCGTTCCTTCCAAAAGCGGGTAGCTCATGTTCAAAATCTTGATATATACATCATATTATCCACATATATGCATTTGTATCAATTCTATTTACTGAATATCTTTTATTATTATTGATTAAATTGTATTTATGAATAAATTATCTATCTATCATGTATAATCTATAATCAGCTTTATAACAGGAATCAATCGTCACTTTCCAGAAAGTCGTGCTCTTCACAGGATAAAGTAGCATATAGGCAAACATAATACACATTTCTCTGACTCGCATGATGATTTATACAATGCCCCGATCGACTCAAGTTTTCAGTTGATCTCTAGATCAATATTAAAGAGGAGTTCGAAAATGTTTGCCCCATCAAGGTGACTAAATAACTAAATCTTCGCTCTTTGGGGAACTGTGAAATTAAACAGCTCCATTATCTCCATATGTAATGAGGAAGCGAAGAGTAAATGAACGACAGCTTTGATTGTTGAAACGAAACCGATCAACGCACAAAAACGATAGCTTCGCAAAATAGTAGGTAGCAATCTACAACGGACAAAGTGCCAGAGCAGATTAACTTGAAGGAAGTAACTTAATGTGATCGCAAGCTCGATAATTAGCATCCAACGCTAAATATTTAATGTTCTCCGTCCATTTACATCAAAACCGAGTGGTTATTTTTACTCAAATCGATCCGTGGAGTCCTTCACTATCACAAAGCGACGTCCGCGTTCGGATATTTTTACGGGCATCGTCCATGGGAGATTAATGAGGCAATAACCGTTGACGGACCCAACAAGAAAGTGCGGTGATTTGTACAGGGGAGCTGGGGCGATAAGATGGACAACATTCTGCGTTCATATTACGCATGACTGGTTGCTTTCTCCGTGCGTCGCACGGGAGGAGACTAGTGTAACAATACAGAAGATAAAGAACGTCTACCAAGCTGCCGATGCAAAAGTCGAATTGTAAAACACGGTTTTTGTCCATACCTGCTCAGTATTGAGATAGAATGTGAGTTGTTGATGGAATGGGCCAGGTCATCCTCAAGTGGCCGATATTTAAGACCGATTTAAGCAGGTATACCACATAGCTCTGAAGTAAAAGTAAAGTAAACAAGGGATTTCACCTTAGACCTTCGTCCAACCACCCGGAGGCGTCGCGGACGTCGCCAGCCGTCCTCTAGAGAGGGTCGGAACTAGGTCTGACGATTTCGCTCGTGGCTCCCCATTGCCTCACGCCCCTGGGTTGGGAGCGATTTGGATTCACGTGATATCGAGATCAGAGGTGAACTGTCTAACGACAGCACAGGTATACAACACTTGATAGGATTTTGGCCCTAATCATTGGTGCCTGCCGGATTCGAACCGGGCTAATCAGTACTCCCACTGAAAGTAAACAGCCAAAGGACTGATGCCTTAGCTCGCTCGGACAACCTGTTCCTAAAGCTCTAATTATCTGTGTTAACTCTCAAGTTAGTACTCGTTAACCCCCCCCCCCGAAACCGTCTACGAACTACTGTAATCGCATACCATAATAAATTATAAGCCATTTTGAGAGATAGGAAAATCAAGTCCCCCTCTCCTTCCCTCCTCTTTTAACAAGAAAAAAAATCTCAGGAAAATCCGGGCACCTTTACAAAAGACGGACCTGGGATAATAGGGTCCAGTACCCCCCCCCCTCTCCTCCCCTTTACAAGGCTGCCTAGTTTCCATATACTTTAGGTAAAATATCTTTTCAATGTTCATGATGATAATAATATTCATTGTTTCGGAGAACCAATAAATTGTTTTTATTAACTAGGAGTTCGGACAGTACCATGAGTTCGAAAGATGATAAATCACCCAAGTCAAGAGAGTAATGTCAGTGGGAGCATTGCTAGTTCCATGGTTGTTTAATTAGTTTAAGTTATTTAATGTTTAGCATTGTAAGCTATTTGTCCAGCTATTTTAACTACAATCGCTAGTTGTCTCGTTTAACTACACTGGAACATGCCTGCGGAACTGATTCACATTGACAGCTGATTATAAAATATTTACAACAGCAAGTTGAAATATATTACCATGATGAGCATCAAATAGGCGCGACCCCTATTTCCGAGCTCTAAAGATTTACTTGTAAGTTGACGGGATACATTCATTTTACGTTTTCTAATATAAAATGCAGTCTTCTCACCTTGCGTTTTTGATTAGGCGTTGTACGCGATACAACATGCCACCGGGTTTATGGATCAATATTTAGAGAGTCCAAGAGGACAGAACCCTCGTGAAAGTCAGTTTTTAGAATGGGAGCATCACAACCTCGATCAGCTGTGTGCAAACACGGAGAGAATTGGCCCGATGCAGAGATTGAAAGGTCGTTAATAATGAACAGTTTCAGGGTCCACACTTGCGTAAACACGTATTAAATCGTATCGACTCATTTTTTGTGCCGTTCCCGAGCGATTCTTGAGCTCACCACGTTGAACGCAGCGTATGGATGACAGTGTGAGAAAGCTAGTCATCGGACAGGAGAAATTAAACGTGATGCATTAATGTTGGCTCATACGTGTCATCAAATACGAGAGACGAAGAAATCTAAAGAAAGTTTAACGATTACTACAAAAGGCTTCTGACGATCTGTGAGAAACCAAGCATAAAAGTGCGTCCACATAATGCCGATCGTCATCATTCGGTCTGAGCAGTTCAGCAAAGCCGTGTTTTCGTTGTTCTTTCTTCCGTTTTCACGTAAGTTTGGAAATCACGTACGTCAAGGAAGCATTGTGTGGCTGCTAGGCATTCACTCGCAAGGATAGCCTCTCTGAAGGAGGTATTCTTCTTAGAGATTCTCAGTCCAATCATGGTAAGCAGGTGTTCGAAATCTGAACTCTTCATTCTGCAGAACTTACAGAAACCCGGGTCGTTCTTGTAATCCAGAGTTAACTCGTCAACCTCATCAAGCTGTACCTTGAAATCAGGGGCCGGGTCCGTTTTTCTTCCCTGAACGATACTGTAGCGCATCCAGAACCTCCAAGGGCGACGACCACAACGATTCCCTGCTGTTGTTGCAACAATTATTGCAGCACAAGACGTTAAAATAACATCTCCATCACTCGAGAATTTTGGAAGAACCCACTGAGGCACTAACGCTGGGTTATCAGGTACTAATAGACAGTTCAGGAAACACTACTGTGTACGTCTTGCCAAACAGCGCATGGCCAAAGATGCCATCCAGCATAGGAAGACCTGCCTGTTTCGATGGCATAATGTGGACGCACCTTGAGATGCCAAAATGAATCAAGAATTTCGGTCTCCGACCCCAGCAGCAAGGTCAAGGGGAAGCACCAACAGGGAAACATCAAACGCATACACCGATCAAGATCAACTTTTACAGTGTGTTGCCTCTAAGGACAGAAACAAGAATAAAACTTCACTATATCCATATTTTCATGTTTGTTTATTGTCTGTTGTTATTTTTGTCAATAAAAATTCTTGAAGTACAAAATGGTAAAACCGCTAATTATCTATTGCCCATTGCTACTAAGGTAATAATGTTACCTATACAATCTTTAATTCCATCCCTATTTAGCGTCAAGTTGGAAAGGTTCTAACGAATTTTCAAAGACATGGAGACATTAAATAGCATAAACATTTTAAAGAATGAAACCATTGAATTTTAAATGTATCCGTGTTAACACATTCTGAAAGATTCAAAAGTTGTACTAAGATGTAGTTCAGTACGATCATTTGGTTCCTTTCATAATTTTCTCCAGATCGGTTCGCTATTTCTTGATTGCTATAGTTCTGCTTGGAGTCCTAACTCACTAATTTTTAACTTCACGAAATATATAATAAGTTTATACCGTTTAATTTTCTCTAGGTTATACGCGTTTTCAAGTTGGCTATGAGGGTGTCAGTGATTGCAGAAGTGTCTAGACTCGGAATAACGTAGGCTCGGTTAAGTACTCACCAAGTCGTTCACAATTCATTTCACGTAAAAATTCCATGTATGCCAGCCACAACTGACGACTATTTCTACATCTGTACTGATGTTCATCAAGACGCGTCCTGTGTTATTCTTTACAATGAAAAACATTGTTATTTTGGTGGAAACGCTCATTCGAGCTAACTTTCCACTAACACGTTATTTCATGGAAATGATCGGTAAAAAGGAGCAAAAACATTTAATATTCTTTGTTTATTTTTCTCGACCTGTGCAGTAACACATTGCGAACAATATCTGACCTAGGAACCAAGATTTGAAAACTAGAACAAATAAACCCAGTATGGAAAGAAAGAGTAAGTCATTCAAATCGTTGGGTTAGTTTAAGGTAAAAGTTCGTTAAACTACGTTTCACAAAAGTTCCACATTTTTCCATGGCTCGTGAACTTGTACTTGTGCTTGAATATGAACAATTTATAGTCTAGCATGTCACTCGTATGGTATGGAGGCATTTGTTTACGTGGTTCTCGGGGGTTGGAATGCCCTTCACGAGTCACTTCTTCACTGCGCCAACGGGAGCCGAACATTCCATTTCCTCCGCTCGATTCTGCCGACCAAACTAGTTACACAACCGGCGAACGATCGGTTTCAACGGATTTCTCTCGGAGAAGCAAAAAGTCAAATAGATGACTACTGGGGCCGTTCTTTCCAACGGAGCGGCAATCCAAGAATCCTGGCATTTGTCCTCGCGGCATGAATTCAAAATTCTAGTTGTTACAAATTCATACCGATTCTAAATATTCACACAGGTTCAACATCCAGGTTTCCAAGTTCAACATCTAAATTCTGGAAAAAATGGACTCCAAGAATTTCCTCAACTAGATAGATAAATAGTTCGTGTACATAATTTTACGCGTTACATTCTTCAATTTCTTCGAACCGATGCCCAAGCTGGATAGCGTAACACTGTAGCCGGAGTTTGTCCTTACTTCCAATTTTTATGGAGTAATTTGTATTCCACTTCCATGAAACGATGTACTTGGTAGATACATCATTTATATTGCCGTTAATGTTATGAAATCATTAATTTTCATTTACAAATTACTCAAACGGGTTATCTCTTATTAGTTCACAAACTTATTTTTTTAATAGTTCTATTCTAGTATGTTTTATCTTCATTAGATGTCTAATTTTTTCAAACTCTTCATTTACTATTCGCACGACTCTGTATTTTGTATTTATTTGAGCAAATGTATTTTTTACTACCGGCAACTTCAGCTTGTGTGATTTTGATTGCCGCTGTCTCACATCAGCAAAATGTATACTTTCGTGTTTACGAATTCGTTTGAGCATATTCAATGAGTACAATTGATGGGCAGTTAACAAATTCAAATCATGGAATAATTTATCGGTGTGATGGCGCCTAGGCGCGCCTGGGCTTATTGAACAATGTTCTTAATGTCATTTTTTGAATCTTGACAATTTTATCAATATGGTACTTGAAAGTGCTTTCCCATATTACAATAGCCCACTGTAAAATTGACTCAAACAGCGCCTAACAATTATTGATCTTCAGTTCTTCTGATAGAAATTTGATTCTATACAGCGTATAGGCACATTTTCATAGCTTTGACACAAACTTTGAATGTGGGCGGTCCATTTCATTTGAGAATCAAAAATCACTCTAAAAAAAAACTAAAATATTAACTTCTTTGATTTTCGAACAGTCACACGGTAAGTCATTGCAGCTCTGTGTTGTCAATCCGTCACTCAATGTTTATTGTGGTTCTGTTTTGTTCATCTTCCAAACAGTCTTACCGAGGAGGTGAAAACAAGTGGAAAGTTTAAACTTACGCAAACACATACACAAACTTAATTTATTTTTGAAGTAAAGGTTAAACTTTCGATTGCGTTTAAGGCATTGCCACTTCAGTTTACGAAACTTGAGTTCAGAAGTACGAGGGAGCTAAGAAGAAGGCAAAAAGGTGGCTGTTAGGTTTGGAACTAGAAGAATATGTAATTCCATGAGGCAAACCACCGATTTCGAAGATGTGGTGTTTATAACCTCACGACTTATTATTATTATTATGACATAAACTATGACTATAAAAAAAAAAGTCTCCATCCATTTAACAATGGATTCTTCATATTCATAATCAGAAATGTATTCAATTCGTACAGCTATTCCGCAATGATATAACTCACAATAAAGTTTGAATAAAAAAAAGATGTATTTCAAACTATTACTGATGATAACTCGTCATAACAATCACTGTACGTGATTTGATAACTCGTACGCCTGGCATAAGAAATAATTCGTGGAAACACCTGAATGAACATATGACCAGAGGTATATGACATTTTATTTTGATTTTTTCCCACAAAATTATTCCGGCTTAGAGTCGCTCTCCAAGTAATCGTTAACGATGAATTAAATGGCAACAATCGGAAATCTGAATCCGTAATATCAGAGCTGTATCTCAGGAAAGATCCAACAACCGATTCTGAAACGTATTGTTAAAACATAGCCATAACTCACAAGTTGTGTTTCTAAATTAATACGAGTTTAGTTTTCCCGGGAAAGCTTCCGAGTCGTGGCACATTGTGAATTTTTAAGGGAGTTGAGGTGAGGAAAACATACTGGAGGTTCCTCCTGTTGGATTATTGGATTTATCATAGCGCTTTTGCCTTTTGTCCTCATCAAAGATACATTATGTGTGAACTCAGAGTTTTATCATTACAAATATTGATTCTAGCATTGTAATCACCAGCATCAGGTTATATCAACCAGTTCAATGATTTTTAACAATGAAACAAATAGCAATATTCACATCTTCAGAACTTTAAAACCGAGTTTCATCACTAAAACCGCGCAACATCGAGCAAGAAAGGTAGTGTCAAATCATTACATAACTCAGAACTTGTGTTTCTAGATTGGAGCAGAATTACGAGTAGTGCTGTGAAAGATACAATTTGATTGGTGAGAGGAGAGGGCTTGTCCACCTGTTGATGTGACTACCTCCTCCAATACATTTCGTAGTTGCCCACCCACTCAGTTAGTTCCCAGCCTCGGGCTCTTGTGGTTGGAATGTTATCATTCCAACTCAGTTCCGAGAAACCAACTCGCGCCAACTTTGGAAATCCTAATACATCTGATCATCCTGTAACATGTTGTCCTATAACGGAATCACTGAAATCGTTCGGTTGTTGAGGAAGCGTGGAAACCGGACAATCGAGATGCGCTTATTACAGAATTGCACTCGTTCAAGTGAGAAGAAGTCGACCTCATAGAGGCCATCTTAGATTATAGACTACAGTATCTCAGAAGCATGTAGAACCAATAATGCAATAGATTACAGAATGCCACGTCCTCAATATTTATTCTGTAATCTACAACAGAACATTTCTGCTTCTGACAATGCTCACCATGATCCACAAATCTTTAATCCAGTTGAGATTTAGAAGAATTTACCACGTAGAGATTTAGAAGCATGTAGAGCCAATAGATGAGGAAACGGCATTCGATCATTACCAGCAGAACACTTCTGCTTTTGATAGTTCTCACCGTGATCCACAAATTTTTAGTCAAGCATTTGCTCGAGACACACCCAATCTAGAAGGAGGTACGGCGAATGTGGACCCCCAGAATAGAGGAATTCAACGACCTCTATCATCGTTTTCCTACCAAGTGTAAAAAGGGACAGGCTATATTTGAAACATTTTTGCTCGATCATATAGCTTTTTTACACATTTTTTTATCTTACTTGTGGGTATTCTCACCATTATATTCGATAAAAGGTAAAACAGCAACACTAACACAGCTGGTCTATAGAAATATGCTATTTTAGTGTAAGACACACGATACGAGTACTAAGAATGCTTTAGAATCACTTCGTACATTTGCCTTCGAACCCAAAGTGAAATCAAGCGCATTTTGTAAGCACTTGCATTACTTTTTTTGCACATTTTAATTTCTTCATACCATATGTTTCAGCTTTAGTTTTTAAATTACACAGTTTGTGTCTGATGAACTATTTTTTATTAGTAATATTCTGCTAAAAATAAAAACTCGACAATGTGCAGCTCTTTATTCTCATTTTTAGCGGTTTTTTAAAAATGTAACCCATTTACTGTGCTCAGAAAGTGATGTCGAACGAACTCACTCAAAATATACAGTCAAAAAGCTTTAAATTCGAGTAATCCTTTCAGAATGCTCCAAAACGGATTCCGATGAGGAAAATTTTAAATTTAAATATTCTGGAGACATTGCAATAGTTTAAATTCGCTAATATTGATATTTCAGGGCTTTCAACGAACTTTCAGAGATCAAATTTGGTTGTTTTTTTAATCAGTGCAACGTCAGCCTTAAAGAGAATTCGTGCCAAATCCCATGTATCTACAGTCATTGCTTGGTTTGCCCCAATGATTTGGGAGATATCTGAAGGAATTTACAGTGAAATTTACTATTTTGGTGGTACCAATTCATTTCCCGGTGTGGATCCACGTGGACCGAAAATTAAGAAGCGGAAAGTGACTTTCAATTTTTCTCAGACTCCCACAATGCGATGGGTAACGAAGGATACGAATTTACGAGGTAATTCTTCAAAAATTATTTCTTATGAACAACATTAAAACACGACTGTTCATTACGGCACCATTGTAACCACCCAATGAAAATTAGACATTCCCGGAAGATCAAAGAGATATATGAACAGGCGTTTGTTAGGAGGCGGTAAATAGGACCTGTTGAGCTCCACTTTCAAAGGAGCTACACATAGGTACGACAAAAGCGAACGTCCAATCCAGCACAGCGAAGTGCGTAACTCATTACATCACTTTGAACGATGGAGCGAATGTATTACGACAGATTTTCCAAGACGAAACATGACACTTTCCCACCCAATTTCCAAGGAGACGGGTAATCTTCGTTCTGAGGTCAAAGAACTAACTGACAACCTTAATACATTTTATTGAAATGCATTCATTTCTAATTCAACATTACAGTTCCTATTTTGTTAAGGATCCGACCCTTCTCTATAGGCGATCCCGTGCAAAGGGCATGAGTTCCATATTCCATAATAACCATATCGCGCAGGTGTGGATTTTGTTAGCTTGCAGATCATGAAGACGAAGCTGACAAATCATTATCACTAACCCAGGTCCCTGTAGTTGGTATTACTTCTTTCTTCAATTTCTAAATTATTCAATTGTAATCATTGTGTATCTTTCTGGTTTTTTCTTTTCAACTCATTATACCGCTCGGCTCGATCCTTTCAGTGTTGCATTGAATTCTGATTAACTGGGATTTATCCCGTATTGTATAAATAAATAACTTATCCCTATTCTGCTACACCGGTTCATTAGGACATATGCATATGAAAAAAGTTGAAAATCTTGATACACTTCAGAATGCCTCAAAAACAGTTTCCATTACACAAATTGAGAGAATCTGTGACGTCTATCGACCGTAAGGCAAATGAAAACACAGAATTGATGAGAACAAAATCCTTTCTTTCGCGTACTGGTCGAAAAACGTGACAAACACGAGGTTTTCCAGGGTTTTTACAGATATAGGCAAGTGGGGAGTTATTTTGTAATACATTTGGACGAAAAATCTACTGAGATAGGTTTAGATCCGCAGAAATTCACCGATATGAAATAATCGCAATTTGTAAACCTCAAAGTGACACCGCAAACCTCACAATGACACGAACAATTTGTATTCATAAAATAAACAACCCCTGTGTTAAATTGAAGGGGTTTTTCATTGATGCAACTACAATAGCGTGATTTCATACGAAAATTAGTTGATAAAACGCCATGGCCACACTATTCATCGATCAGCCATCACCGAAACGGATTATATGCAAAATAAGCGTTGCATATTCATTTCAACGCCCCGAACTACTACACCATAGAGAAATTATTTTCCCCTTCCAACATGTATGCAGTATGTGCTGCTATCGGATGAAAATATTACTCCAGGCTTGGGGTTTAGGGCGATAGAGTGTAAATAGTGGGAAGACGTTAACGTGCCGTGGAATATGTCCCAGGATGATTGGATCACGAAAAACTACACTTCACAAGCATTCTCGAAAAGTATTCTAGTTGCGTGGGTTCTACGGATCTTTTGCTGCCCGAATCCAAGTAAACGACAATTCTAGGGTGATGTTGGGCCTTAATTAACTAAAGCAGAACATGATTAGACATTATTTTTCGTAGCGTAAACTAAAATTTTCACTTAAAACCACTAAATCCAGTTTTTGAAGATACCATCTATGTTTTCGAATACTGCACATCAAAAATCCTTACATATGCCATAAATCACAATCTAAGCAAATCACTTATCTGTATATTTTGACGTAGTCTGTTATTCATTTTATAAACTCGACACCTCGCGCAACCATATCTTGTAATTGCACTCAAACTGAAAATACTTGAGCGACCTCCAGCCGAACGTTCTACCTCAGACCTCCCTATGAAGGGCTGTGCAGCCCGGCTCTCCAACTCGACCCACTACCTTAGAGAACGGATGATCGTACAGCAACCCGAGCGGTCTCATTCGATTCAAGGAACTAACTCCTATCTGAATCGAACTGAAAAAACTTTCTTACATCGAAAGTTTAATCCTTAACTATAACCCCTTAGACTTGATTTATCAAGTTCACATCCTGATCGAATGTTGTATTTTTTAACCAAATTTCGGGGTAAAGAAATTTCGGGAAAAAGTTTCAGACGGCGGACAGACGGATTTTTATATTATTATTCGATTTTTGAAATCTTCTTATCTTGAAACGTAAACAAACAACTATAGAGGGGGATTAAGCGATTAAAAATGCATCAATCATTATTTCAATTCATAATCGAAAATAATAAACCAATATTATAAACAACATTAAATTTAGATGGGATACATAATATTGGGCCTGTTAGCTTTACCTTAGTTTGGTGCTGGGCTGCTGTAGGGCACGTACGCACCTGAAACAAAACATAATAAATTCAGAATTGATTTTTAAAAAAACCGTCAAATAACTAGATTATTCCAAGGACCATGTTACACTTTACCAATGACAATTATGGAAATTCCTGTAAGATTTTGAACAAACATTTATAGCTTTTTCGATAGATGGATAAACAACTTAATAAAATCCTAAAGCATAAATAATTGAGCCTCCTTCCAAATGTAAATCGATTGAACTAATGATGAGAGTGACTTTTTCTAAAAACAAGAATTTCACACATTTTCCAGGACGGCTTATGCGGACTTATGATTAGTTCGCGATAAATATGAATTGCGCTTTATGACAATGTTCATCACTTTCGGTTTCACTGGTCACTATTTATTTAGAATTTACAACGGGGAAAACAGGGTTGCTCCTTCTACAACCGAACGTTTCCATAAATTTTTGTTTACAATTTTTTAAATGGATATATTCGAAGATATAGATGCGATTGATTTCGAAGAAATCACAAAGAAAATATATGGGAAAGTGAAACCTGATTACGAAATTCCGATCACTCTTCAAGTTGGAAACTTGAGCTGAGGAGTGGAGTCACACAAAAAAAAAAACTATTTAATTTTTATCTGATTACATATTAATACAACTGAATTATTATATCGATAGCTATAATCGTTCATTGTGTGTAAGAGAAAAACAAACAACAAAGAAGAAAAAACAATAACAAAGAAGATAATGAATAAAATCCAATACTCTAGTAGACCGATAGGAAATTAAGTTGAACTGTATTCAGGAGCTCATCATCTTATTCGCTTTGCTCTACTGCAGGTAGACATTCGTCAATAGCTACATTGATTTCAATCCGATTGTAGCTTGATCCTCGTGTGTGAAAAATCGTATTTTCAAATAAGCCACGAAAAGACACGTGAGCGATACGAACATTTCAACCAACTGTCAATAATATGATTTCATTACTCATTTGTCTGAGCGGCTGAAACGGTAACTGACCTCCTGACAGTTAAGTGGAATATAATCAGCGATTACGGATAATTGAGCGGTAGAAGTTAATTGATGAACAGACACAAGATAGCGTGAGATTTGACTTAGTCAGACATTAATCGGGCTAGATAATGAGATTGATAAACCGGAGTCCGTTAAGAAATTGAAGAGCTCAGAGACAATAGCGACAGAAGAAACCAGAATGAGAGAATTGAATGGTGGATGACAACTGTTTCAACGCTCTACTTGTCAACTTTTACAACCGATGAAGAAGACAACAATCGTCATACGGGGTGTCTCGTGTTGAGTAGGTAAGATTTCGGGGATCGATCCTGCAAGTCCCTAATAGAGTTTTTCTCAAGAGGCATCGTTTCCGAGTTATTGACGATTTAAGTCAATTTCCCGACCTTATCTCCCAAAAAAGGGCCAAGACTCCTTCATTCTTCGAGTATTCTCAAACATGATGATACCGTTGGAATGAGCGTTGAATTTCGTTTTTCCATGATGCCAAATCGAACTTCTAGGAGAGAGTTAAAAGACCAAAACAAGAGGAAAAAGTACACAATTCGTAAAATTGCAGAAATTTGGGTTTTTTAATCTTGATGATTTCTCCTTACATAAGAATAATGAACAATCGAGTACAAGTACAGTAAAAACTTGTATATTTCATCAGCTTTCCAACGGTATAGCCGAAAGATTCACGAAACTAACAGCTAATAGAGAAAACGGATTTAGAATACGAGGAAACGTGTAGTTTTAAACGAAAATTCATGGTTTTCAGGAAAAACTTATTTCTCCCATTTTTTTTTATTTCAATTTAATATAGGTAATTTTTCAAACTGAATCGAACGGTGACACTTGCAGACCTCTACGAAAGTGCCCTTTAAAAACTGGCCGTAGAGGTACTGTTGGAAAAATCTCCTAACTCCCAAGCTCAAATTAAGGAATTTGACTTTTAAATCATAAAGTTGCGGAGGATCGTTTTTTCCTGAAATCCATCAATTCTCGTATAAAAACCACGTTTTGTCGCAATAAAACGTTGTTTCCTTTCTTTATTATTACTTTTTTTTCCATTTTTTGGCTGTACCGTTTAACTATCTTGAAAAATTATAATTTGACATCAATGAGATAGGAAATTCAACATCTTTCCAAGTATGTTCAAGATTAAGAATACTTAGAGAATGACGGAAATCACAGCAGTTTGTAGGAGATAAGGCCGAAAACACGAAATATCTTGAATCATCAATAACTTGAAAACAAAGTCTCTGAAAAGAGAAACTTCAGGAGGCACTTTCTGTTGCAAATTAGGTACTAGTAAAATCAACCCTTGGAGTCCTGCCTACTTTAAAAGGACTCGCACATCTATTTAAGGACTCACTGCTCACAAACCAGTGGAGGGTTCGGCACCAAATTATGTGTGAAAGTTTAAGATGCATTTTAGATTGTTGTTGAAGAAGTTTGATTTTTGAGAGGAGACATATGGACTGTCTTGCGGGATTATTTCACTTCAATCCAAACTGCGGAATGATGGAATAAAACTTTCGTGCCATACGTGTTTCCCAGCTGCTCGACCACGTGTGGAGTTTCGAGCAGTTGAAACTGCTTCGGTCTATTTATATCTTAATTATAATTACCGAGTTTTTTTTTCCTTCGCATTGCACACACTTATGGCAGAAGGCTATTTCGGATCGCATTGCATGACACCTGATTCCAACCCTTTTGGTTCACGAACGGAGAAAGAGAAACCACCAATATAGAACGCACACACGTCACAGGACATTAACGGACTTGTTTTATTGTGAAACCCTATGCAAATTTTATTATAACAAAAAAAGTATGATTATTCAAAGTTTTGAGTTAATGTATGAGATTAACGCTTATAGTGAATTTAAAAACTGTATATCATAGGAGAAGGCCCCGAAACCAGTTAAAACAAGCATTGTTCGAAATTGATTTTGATTATATCTACAGGTTCAGAATGGCGTCAGTCACCATTCTTATGGAGTTAACAGCTCTAACCCATCTAAACCTCCCTTCAAAACGAGAACGAAATTTTGCTCCTGTCCCAAAACAAGCTAACAACCCGGATGGTTGCCGACTTTGTACAGGTCGGTAGACAAACAAAATTTCATTTATTTCAATTTTTGATGGAATCGAGTATAACTTATAAACTATAGTATTTTGGAAATGTGAACGAATATTAAAAACTAAGAAATATCAAAGAGTTTCATTGGTTATGATAATATATTCATTTCACTGCTTCTCAATTGAGGTAGGTCAAGGGTTCTGGGTTCGTTTTAATCTTGTGACGATATCACTTGAGCCAAGCAGCTTCCACGTTGACGTCAGATCTTAGCCGAAGGAGGTCGGCACTGCTTTGTCGCTTTATGGTGTCGTCTAACATTTCCATCTGAAGCTCGTGATGAAGACGTTCCTTTCGGAGGTACCAAGGTGCTTCGTCAATATTTCTCAGTACATTGTTTTGGAATCTTTGGATGATGTGTTGGTTTGGCAGAGCTGAACAGCCCCACAACTGAGCTCTACAAGTCCAAACTGGCTCGAGGTCTTGGTTGGAAAGAGTGATCTTGTACTGGATTGACAGCTTCGACCATCTCTCCATTGTCCAATACATTTTTCTGGCCTTGAGAAGGATCTCTTCTTTCTTATTCTTGACGTGAACTTTCCATTTGAGCTTGGCTTCAAATACCTACTACGGTATTTGGGTTCGTTTGCAAGAATATAGTCGAAATTTATTGGTGAATGGACAGGCACCAAACACTGCAATTTGCCCACTGCATTTTCTGGATTCGATTTGGTTATGGATTCCCGCTGAAAACCTCAAGGTGCAAAAGACTACAAAAATGCTTGCCCCTCACGATGCACGAAGCTGGCCGGAAGCAAACACCACTCAATTTCACGTTACCGTTTCAATAACTTTCCTTATTTTCATCGTTCGAGGTCTAACCGTATTCGCATTCTGACAAGGTTTGTTAACACTGTACCATAGAAATGCAGAAGCTGCTCATCAACCACTCACGGATGCACAAACCAACCGAATTCAAAATAAAATGTCAAAATATCTTATGCTGAAATGTGAAGTGTCAGCTCTGAACGACTGCTTTCATTAGTTTGGTTAACAAAAACATTTTCCGACCGTGTTGGTACAATTATGGTCGTTTTGTGACTTTTCCTCGACTTGAGCTGGTTTTTTGCAGGGTCTGGAACTATCTTTAGTTCAAAACATTGGAGTTTGTGACGTGTTTCCAGGACGTTAACATCACTGATTAGGATCACATTGTTTATCATAGATTATTGCTAGTTTCGTCAGTTCTTGCAAGACATCGTCAGGCAAGGGAGTGATGTATAACAGAGGCAACTCACCAGAGGAAACAATTTTCAGTCTGCTCTTATCTGCAGCTTTCTTTCCGGCATCCCCAAGGACTTAGTGTATTTATATCTTGACTCTGTTGAGAAAGAGCAACTACTGCAGTTTTTACAGTACCATATTGTTTTAGCATAAATCCTTCACACTCTAATCGCGTCCTGATGATGTTGTAAAAACAGGCAAAACTAGTACTAATATGTGACAAACAATAAACGAGAATTAGTGAACCCTAATCACTAACTTCACACCCAACCGTCCGAGTCTAATATGGCCACAAAGATGAAAGTTAACACCACTTTTCTTAAGCCCTCCGTGAAGAGAGAAAAGGAAGAATCGCCACGCTAGGTTGTTCTCGTCACTTGATTCCACTTCTAGAGAGAGCGCGAAGAGCGAGTCAGTCATGAGCTACAGATCGCGATAAAGATAAAGCTCTCATCCGCCGCGATAGGACATCAGCTGAGGAGGTGAAGACTTTTTCATTTATCTGCGATCCCCCGATAACTGCTGACTTCACGCCACTGAAATACGACCGTTTCAACGTCGCGTGAAGTTCCACAGTCACTGACGATCCAGGGTCCGAAGCCGAAAATCAGTAGTGATTTCAAGGGGAAGGTTTGGGATTAAATTTTAAAAACGTTGTGCACCCTGGGACTATTCCTCACCATTTCAAAATTGGTGGAACACAAAATTCACTGAAGGACATTCAAAGCTCTCTTTGAACGCTCGATCTTGGCCGGTCACAGGCGTGAACTCGGATCAATCGTTGTTGTTTATCTGATTTCCGTTTAAGCTCCAATTAAAATTTCGTTGGCAGAAATTTGCAGAGAAAACGAGCGGAAACTTCATCTTTTTGGATGATCAACTCACAAAAACATCACCGAATAACAACTGCCTTATTCTCATTTGACCCACCTGATTCCATCTCAGAGATAATTATTTGCCTTTTCCCTATACCAGGGTGTGTACACGAGAGGATATACAATTTTTTAATAACAGCTGTTGGAAGAAGGAAATGAATCAAACAAAAATTGCTGGGCATTTCGAAAAAAAATTTTGAATTCCGATGTTAAGATTCCGAGGTGTTCATCAAATTTTTTAAATGCAACACCACTATTACAGCCGGATTCCTTGGCTCAATTGCTATAAGATGAGGGAGTTGGATTACGGAACATTTCAATTTTTGGGAAATACATTTTTTTGGTACTGTTTCCGTACGCTGAGATAATTTGACAGGAATGATTGAAGGAAAATCGTGCTATGTGTGGCGACGAGAAGATTGTGATCCTGTCAGAGAATAAATGTTTTTACTGGCTGGTTATTCTCAACAATTTCTATTGTGTTGGACAGGAAAACATCTATAACACCATAGCGAATTAAATGGTTTATATTGAGAGAGAAGAGTGAAGCCTCACGTCGGATCAAATATCCGCACATTCTCACCAGAGCGAAGAAAAACTTCAAAGGGAGTTGAGAGCAATCGGGTGCAGGAAAACAAGTAAAGCGGATTTTTGAAACTCGCGTTACCAGCCAAACTTGTTAGAGCAGGAAACTCGAGCTTGTCCGTCTTGGAGTTGCACCAGTTTTGAAAGTTGACCCTCTGAACTATTCATTCGTCTTTGAGTCTTTCGCGAAACCAGGGATTCGATATCACGTTCTCACAAGAGCTCGTCGAGATCTTAAAATTTGTTTGGAGCAGAGGAAATCGTGTTAGTCGCATCGTAATGTGGTGGAACGGGAGTTAAAAAGTCAGGGAATAACAAGAAAAATCTTGTGATTGCATGTAAGATGAAACTGAGCTGTCGCCAGCCACGTGGTCGAGCTCAAACCTCGAGTTGAACGAGCTCTGCAGGGCGGCACTCCAGCTCGACCATCTACCTGACCGTAGGAAAAAACTTTCCTTACTCAAGGATAGGGGTTTCAAACGGATGATAGGGGTTTCGTACAGCAACCCGTGTGGTGTCACTGAGTCGAACTAAAACATTACACTCTCACGTCAGAAGATTTTGAGATTTCAATTTTCCAAAAGCTTAATCTTTAAGTACAATCCCTTAGGGTTGATCAATCAATTTGCTGAGATAGCAGGCAAATTCAGAGCAATGTGGGATTGTTTATGAGAATTCCATAAAAATTGGTCCAGCAGTTTTGGAGAAAAAGCTTCGGAATTATAGTAAAAACCTCGAAATCCCACGTTTTGGGCCCATAGCACCTGTGCGTGGGAGGCGATCAGGGAGGCTTGGACCAACTAGACCCCAAATGCGTCCAAGACCGAAAGAACTGATGTTTTACGATAATTTTCTGGCCTTTTATGTCGCGTACTGCGGATTTTGAATCAACGCACCTTGAAATGTCAAATGTCAAACTTTGAGGGCATTATAATGAATTTGTCCAATAAGGTTACAAAGTCTCATTATATAGAATAACACACTGAACGTGAACCCGCTCAACTTCTGCCCTTAATAATAATCCATACATCGCATTAATTCAAAAATTATTCAACGTTGAGCTAATGTAATATAATAATCAGTTAATTTTCGTGTGAAGTTATTTACATTCGAAAATTGAGCCAAATTTGGTGACTCCATCACGACCCTACTTTTAGTTTAGAAAAACGATCAATTTAACTCCATCAGAGGCTCAATTCATTATAACTGACATTTTAATTGATTGATTGTGCTTCAAAAATGACTTAATTTTTAATTTAACCATAGGTAGAAGATATTTTAAGGAAACAACAATGTTAGGAATTCTCTTGTTAGCGTGGAATTCTCTTCGACGGCAACTCGAATCAGTTTCGATTGAATTCGGATGCTCCTAGCTTTGAAACTTCGTCGGGTTAATACGTAATTGGATTCGTAGCTTTCTATTACACGCTGACTTTGATCTGAACCTCGGGTTTTTGTTCAAAGATTTCGAGCAAAACCTACTATTCTAGTGTCGGGATGAACTACCGACTAGATCTGAACACTGCCTATCTGAAGAATCAAACATCATTTTGACAGCTGAAGTCGAAATTCATCACTTTCATGTTTCATAACTCCT
Source organism: Creontiades dilutus (assembly GCA_031894815.1). Lineage (NCBI taxonomy): Eukaryota > Metazoa > Arthropoda > Insecta > Hemiptera > Miridae > Creontiades > Creontiades dilutus. Next base: position 7,136 of record JAVIWC010000467.1, on the reverse strand, counting down.
AAAATCAATCTGGTGACTCGACTGTATGTCAGAAAAGACTGCGAGCTAGTGAGCAAATATCTGAACATTGACAAAAGTCATAAATATCATATTTTGATAAGAGTCACACAGGTATAGATGGTCCAGTATGAATAAGGTGAAAGACCTAGCGTAAGCTACACTCCCCTTTCGTCCCATTGACACGAAAACCATTTCATGAAAATTTCACAAAATTTCATGAAAATTCAACCTGTCATTCGAGTTTTTTTAGATTCCACAATCCGTTCATCAAGCGTTCAGAGTTTCAGCGTTTAGAAAACCTGAAGTGTGACACATGAATTGCCATTTTTTTTAAACTATAATTCACGAGGTGCTACCATTTTTCTATTTATGAAAATTTCACAAATTAAATTTCAACGTGAAACATTAAACCAAAATTCTAATCGAACATACAGTCATTCGTCCAAACGGGAGTAAACAAAAAAAATTTTTTTTAAATTTCATTTTTTCCAGATCTCAAATATCATATTTGCGCACCCCGCGTCTTGCAATCCGACATAAGCTTATTTTAAATGGGAACCCCAATTTTTTATTGCAGATTCGGATTCTACTCAGAATTTCATGAAAATTTGACCCCTCTTCGCAGTTTTTTGTCAAATAGTGGATTATGGTGAACTCTAAAGTGTGGCACATGAATTTTCATTTTTTAACGCAGTTTTTTAACGCTGATTCACGAGGTGCTATCCGTTTCTTGATTCGGCTCAATTTTTGCGGAATAATGACCTAAATTTGGTTATTTCTCGTGGAAAAATCATCTTTTTTCGCGCGTGTGTTTGCACATGAAATTTCATAGGTAATTATCCATTGTTTTTCCTTTTTCAACAGGACCTATAAACTAATCGTAAAAATCTGAAAACAGGCGCCTAAGATTTTAAAAAACGGACGAGAAATTTTTCATATTTAAATTGAGCAAATAAGAAACGGATAGCACCACGTGAATCAAAAAACAATATTCATCTCATACTTTCATCATCCACTATTTGACAATTAAATTTGAACGTTAATTGAAATTTTCATGAAATTCTGATCTGCAATAAAAAATTTGAGTTCCAATTGAAAATAAGAAAGTTAGTGTCAGTTGCGCAAGATTGCGCAGTTGCACGCAAATATGATATTTGAGATCCTTGAAAAACTTATGAAGATTCAAAAAAAAATTTTTTTTGTTTACTCCCGTTTGGACGATTTTAGAACAACTCGTGGGACACCCTGTATACAGAAGCCTGAAAATTGACATATTTGTTGTCCAATAAGATTAAAATTGGGGTTGAACAAAATTGTTTCTAAAAATCAGAGAGGTCGATGGAAATAGTGGAGATATTACGGTTTATCACTATTTCCACTTTTATTCATCCCTTTCATAATGAATATTCGAAGTTCTGAAATATTTTTCAAATCAAAATCATGATTAAAAAAAGAAGAAGAGTGACATGGGATTTGCTATCCTTGGATACCGAAATCCCGGGGCCAAGGACGATTTTGTCCGATTTCAAATCCCGCGATTCGTGGGGCCAACCGTTGTATTTCGGAATTTTGAGAATCAAAGATACATTTCGAAAATCTCGCTAAAAATGCGTTAAAAACGGATAAAAGATCAACCCAAGTGTTGTAATGTTGGTACACCTGTTACCTATTTGTATATACAGGGTGCTTCAAAAAAATGTATACACACTTTAAACTATTGTAGTTTTCCCGCTCTACAAGGCTATTATTTATATTTTTTATAATTATAATTTTATAATTTATATTATTTATATTTATGTTTCATTTACATTGGACTTTCAGCTTTCTATTTTCCTGAAATTTAACTTTGTAGAACGGTAAATAAATTTTCTATGGAAGTTCAAAGTGTGTATACATTTTTTTGAAGCACCCTGTATATTGTTTCGATCATGAAATAAAGTCACACATATGAGTATGTTGAATCCTACTTAAACGGCTATCCCTTTCTCTTCTATCCTTATCCAATTTTATTAATTATTCTTTTATTCGTCCGCGTATATTTCACCAAGGCAAACCGAAAAGATCTGATGAGCACAATAAAAAAAAACGAATTATCCTCTTCAACAATGGATTCGGCCAACAGCGCCATTTGGCTTTGGTTTACAACAATCTGTTGACCATTCCATTGTTTTCTCAGGGCATATTTTTTTAAGAATGAAATAAAGTAAATTGTAAATGAATAAATGGTCAGGAATAAGTTCAATTCGGTCGGTCATCCTGTCGTAGTTATCCTGACGCACGCATGCGATATACGTTTTTAGCCCTTAAGCACAACCTTCGCCCTGAAGAAGTTCGACAAATAAAACGAAACGTTGTCGATGAAATTGTAGTTTTTATGTCAAACTCTGACTGACTCTCAAGACCTCCACGTAATTTTGAAAAAAATAAATGAATTATATCTAAAAAATGAACAATTCGTTGGTTGTTTCAATAATTTTTGTATATTTGTAGATTAATTCCTGAACTCCGGGATTGATGAAAACTTTCGAGATCGCAAACCCTAGAATGACACGCATCAGTCTATTAATTCCAGTTGAGCAGCGATTGAGGAATAGGGAAATTCCGACCCCTGTCGGCAAAATCAAATTTTCCGAGGTTCGTAATACAATTTTTATAATATTTGTTCAGGATTGTAGCCTGTAAAGCGTCGACAGAAAACAAGTTCCTTCGGGATTGTCCCCTCTAATATGTCTCTTCTATCATGAAATTCGTAAATTCCGTAGTTTGTTGATCAACTAGATTGAAATTGGGATCGAACAAAATAAGAATCATCATCATCATGGATCATAAGTATCATTTTTTTGAAATTTAATTTTGATTGGGGTTTTTTAAAAGTTACGCAGGCCGGATCCGGCAGTTGGCCACATGTGCCCTAAACGAAACGCTCGATCGCGAGTGCTTTTTGAGTAGATCTCGAGAAGAAAATTTTTTTAAATAAGTAGGTAACTAAACTACAAAAATTTATTACGTTGAATTATGATACGTATGAGGCTGAATTATCAAATATTTTGGGACAATTCGAAATGCGTTTTTATGATTGCAGCAAATTTGTAAATATAGCATCATTTATGAGTTATCCTTTTTCATGTAAAAACTTTGAGGAATTAGCTACTGAAGTAGCAAGTCAGTTTAATATGAACTCATGTTCCGTTGAAAATGAGTTGGTGCAGATTATATCAGATATACATCTCAAAGCTGCAGTATCTGATACAAATTTCTGGTGTTTTATGTCTGAAGATAAATATCCTAATCTAAAACAAATCGCCCTTCAACTGACAAAAATCTTTGGCGAGTCTGCATATTCTGAAATGAAGATAATGAAGTCAAAACATCGCAATCGACTAACTGACGATCATACGTCATCATGCTTGCGATTAGCACTCAGTGGTTACGCACCATCTTATGAAAAGTATGCTGAGGACATGCAGTGCCACGCTTCAACATCCAAAGTCACTCCTTCAAGTTTAACACTATATGTAACTCTTTTGTTTTGTAACAACGAATAAACTCGCAATTTTGAATAACCAGGAGTTTTTTCATTGATATTGTAGAGAAGAACTCAAGTGAACCTAACCCAAACCTCGATTAAAATAATGTAAATTGTGCAGAATGCTACGGTACACAATACCTAGGTAGGTAGGGTGTATCGTGTATGTACGACAACCCTGCATCACACATACTTGCAGCCTCTCAGAGTCGATCGTAAGTAGTCTAAAAATATTGACGTAGATCGCCAGCAGTTTAAGTTTGAGCACCCCTAAGCTACGAGGCCAAACAATACAAACAGACAAGACAATCAGACATGTCTGTGAGTCAAATGATTGAGGTATCAATTTGTTTGTGTTGTACTCATTTCCACACCTAAACTTTCCGTTTTTGGGGGGTTTTTTCGAAAGTTTTTCAAAATTCGATGACCACTTTTTCTTCCTTTGTACAATTTCTTTCAGGTCTTGCATGTCTACATGTTTAGCTAAAATTTGAAGTATGCTAAAACTGAATTTCTCTCAAATCGTTGTGTTGTTACTGGGTGGTTTATTTGTCGTTTATAGTTCATTTTCTTTAAATCAGAATTATATTCAGTTTAGTTTTAGTTTATTTGATTGAACTCATGTTTATTGTATGACCTCTATCAGTTTTCAAGAAGATCGATTCATGTTTTTAACGATTTACGGTTAGTATGGGACGGGCTCTGAGGTTTCAAGTAGTGTTGGCGATCTTTGATCACCCCTCAGCTCTGCTATCATCATATCTACCGTTACGTGGGTTTCTGTTTTCAGTTCGAGAGTTGAGCAAGTGATAATTAGACGGCGTCGTTCAAATCCGCGCCGAGTTCGGACTCGCGTCGAAAAACAAGATCCGTGAAAGATCCTGAACCCCTCATCCACCATAACAACAGCTGGATAACTGTGAAGTGAGAGAGGAAGAGGGATATATATATATTTTTTGTGTGTATATATATATACATATATGTATGTGTGTGTGTGTTAGTGCGTTAGTGAAAGAGAGAGAGAGAGAGAGAGAGAGTGATTGAGTGAGTGAGGGGGGGGAGTCCGCATGAATCCGCTGGCGGAGCGACCTTCACTGGATAGGTTTCTCGCGGGTTCTCCCCATAAACAAAAGCGGCGTGCGCTGTTCTGAAAAAGACGCGGAAAGGAACGGAAAATCGGGAAAACCGACTTTCAAATCATCTTCCCACCATCGTAATATCGGGGAATACTGAATTTGACGAACGGAACTGGAACGGCTACGAATTGATCGGTATCAGTCTGATAACGTCAAATGCCTACAAAGACCGCTAATCCAAATCAAACGACCCATGTAATCCACGCAAACCTGCATATCATATTAATTGGATGCTGAACGTGAAACGAGAACTTAATTGTAACGATATGGAAATCAAGTCTTGAAATCAAGGAATGTACTTAGATTTTCAACAGAATAGAACAGGTAACCTTGCTAGAGTGCTAAGGATTTCTACTCAGCCAAGGCGTGGGTTTTTGTAACGTAGTATTAACTTGTGGTTTTTTCCTATGGGACGAAATTGAGAAATTCGTAATACTCGAACAAAATATGGATTGAGTATTTTAGGAAATGAAGTTCTAGAATGAAAAAGGAGGAATATCAAAGTATTTTGATATTAAAATTGACAATTGTTGTTGTGGTTTATGATTTGGTTTTGTAAGACGATTTCAGTCGTTGATCATTGTAAGTAGAACCCAAAAGCTGTATGTAAATTTTTGAAAAATGGGAATGAATATGGGAAACATGAAAGTTTGGTAGGTTTGTCAGATTTAGAGTGTGATTGAAATGTGATATAAAGTGAGGACGAATGTACCTGAGGTTTGGGTAATCAAATGGTCGGAGGTGTCGGAGAAATCATTTCACGAGACGTGCGGGACGAAAACAGAAGAGCGAGCGCACGGAGCGGGAGCGCGGAACAGTCGAAAGGTTCTGCGGAGCGATTGGGTTGCGACTGGCTCCCACTCCCGACACCCACAGCCCTTCCACAACCCCCCACGACGGCATGGGTGTTCAGACGAGGGGGAAGGGTGTTCTGACGATGGATAGGGTAGAGAGAGGGGGGAGGACGAAAAGGAGGGTGTTCAGAGAGAGGGGGATGTTCCGGTGGGGAGTGTTTCGCTCGAGGGGACGGCGTGGTGGCGGGGAGGGGGAGGTTATGGAGGGGGGTCCGGTGTCGGGTGGGCGTCTCTCCGCGGTTCAAAGAGGTCGTCCCCCCTCCCACCGCCTCCCGTCGTCTCCCACGTCAAGCCGCCCTTCCCGCTCGACACCGCACACCCCATTCCGTGACGACGGGAGGGGGCAGGTAAGGGATGTTAACCCCCCTGCCACCCCTCAATCCACCTCATCGCGCTCGTTCCACCTCCTTTTTTGACCACGCGACGAGCTCGTTGCCCCTCAACCTTCGTACGTGAGTGGCGCTGCTGCGTCGAGAGCGACGGATACGAATTAATTACAATTTACACCCTTTGACTCCAAGACAATCGACGTCATTCAAAATCTACGAGATCTTCAATAGAATCATTCCAATATTACAAAACCGTATTCAAACAACATAAGATTATGAACCAGATACCTAAGGGAAAAGCCACCAATAGTGAACACTGTACCAATAGTGGACACTTCGGGAAAAAAGTTGTAGAATAAGGATTCGGGTTGAGCAGGGTACTTGAATCTTTTTGGATTAACTAAAGTAATAGCCTAACAAACGTGATGAACCAAAAGAAAACGTTAGGGCCAAAATGAAAAATAATAACTTGACATTAAAAACAACCAGTCTGTGGGTGGAGTGATTTTGAGCAGGACGCTGTGCAAAATGCTAAGGAATAGAAAGTATGTTTTAAGCAATGTTCACATATAACATCAAATATTTGTGCCCATTGGTTTGAATATACATATACTTCAGTAACTAAATTGTCGATTTTCCAGTCGCCTAACTCCGTTAATATTGATAAAGTGGGCTTTTAAAGCATGTCCACTTCTAGTACAACAAAAATGACGGATGCTCCGGTAGTGGACATCCCTGTTCACGACTGGTGCATTTTCCCTTTTCACTAAAGGATATTTTCTTAATTTTCTACTTGTTAATTTGTATTGGAACAAGCTCTCGGTACGATTTTCAAATGAATATATTGTTGCAGACCAGAGGCGGACAGGAGGTGTCCTCTACTAGTGCAAGAGATGTCCACTACTAGTCCATGAGCTATCTTCTACTTATACATGAATTGTTCTCTACTGGTGCTCACTTCATTCTTCCAGTTGAATGGAATTCTTTTTGTTTTACTACCGATTAGATATATACATGATTTTAAACGAGATTTTACGTCGTCTTGTTGATATCTACGACGTGTCCACTACTGGGTCATGAAGTGTCCACTACATCAACACTAGAAAATTTTAGCTGTCCACTACTGGTGTTTTCTGTTATTCCACAAAATTCCACTCTATTTCTTCAAACATTTATAAAATTGTTGTTTCCTTTGATTAAACCCAACTAAAAATGTCTGAAGAACGTGTAGACAACCAAAATAAATTTGAGAGCTAAAAATTTATGAGGTAACACAAACAATCAAACAAGA
>JAVIWC010000465.1:0-18320 GCA_031894815.1 Creontiades dilutus | reverse complement strand
GGTCCACGGAAAGGAAGCGAGCGTCCAGTGTCCCCTCCACCTGGCTCAAGGAGGCCTTCCCCCGGGAAATTGAAGACGGCAGGAGTTTTCTCAGGAAGCAGCGAACTGCACCAAATTTAGTCCGGAGAAAGCTGCAGTAGAAAACAATTCGCTGTTGTTTCCTACCACATCCACGACTCCTAAGACGAATAGCCCCGTCGTAGTATCCAGTGCTCAAAGCAGTCCCCCTCGCGTTCGGAACAAGCGGTCGCCCCATCGTTCTCGACGTTAAGGTACCATATGAGGAAAGACTTTAGTTTCGGGTTAATTAATAGATAATCAGGATTAAGACAAAGTTGTTAATTATAGTCTTTATTTAGCTTGATTGCCGACTTTTCCTTAAATACCTAATTGAATCAAACACCCCTAAACTAGCACTGACAGCCACCTTGACTTTTTTTGAGGTTTTTAGGGATTTTACAAAACTTTGACAACCCCTAAAGGGCACTTTAAATTAAGTGAGAAAGCTGGCTGAAGAACTGGGCCGTTGTCGGACCATTTGATTTTTCCTGAAAATCTCAGATTTTTTGCTCCAGCCGTTTGGGAGAAATCGTGCATACGGCGTACGGCGGACGGACGGAAAATTTTTTATTGCAGATTTGGATTCCACACCCTTTGAAACGTAAACCATGAAATTTTCAGGGGGGGTTAAAATTTGTTTTCAAGAGCGATAACAATGGTTTATTATTGAATAATAATCCAAAACAAACCAGTAGTTTCTAGTTGACGAATGTTAAGACAACTCACAAGTAAGTGACGCTTCCAATGACCATCGAGAGCCTGGGGCCCAGCCCGCCGATGATGGATGGTGCAACCCAATTGCCAATCGCCAGCATCCCGTAGATGAGAGCCAACGAGATGTAGCCATCCCCGTGGAACGAACTGTCGTCTTCGCGGATTGAGTCTAAAATCGTTTTCTGGAAATAAATAGAAAAATTTAAACAGTTAATATCCATTTTGTAAATTTAAAATCCATAGCATAAGGTAAACATGTACACGAACTACGTACAGGGTAGATTTGCAAAGCGAGGGTTCACATTACTTTTCAGGGTACTTTCTACTTTTTTTTTTCTTTTATTATTTATTGAAACATTTTTGTGCAACGCACTATGTAGTGTGACAAAATAGAGATATATATAACAATAATATGAGTGATGATTCCGTACTAGTAAGGTTCATTAACTTCCTAGTAGTGCAAATTTTGGAGTACCTTAAACACTGGTACTAAGCTTATACTAATGATCAAATAATTATTGTTGTATAGCATTTTTAGGTAACTGCATAATTTCAATGTTTGTGGGAATATAGTAAGTTGGCGACGTTAGGCCGAATAGTTCACCCATGACAGTTTGCACATTAATTGAAGCCCTCAGCGTAATCCGAATGATGTTTTCTCTTGAGCCGTCTCAGATGTCGGGGTGGGGGCCGATCCTGGGGGATGGTATTGACGTAATGATTTGGGTGGGAGGGTATCTTTTGGTAGGAAGCGTAGTACGTGGCGATCAGGGAGTCCTTTACTGTCGGCATTTCCAGGTCCTTATGGAGTTCCTCGTTGCGAATGTACCATTCAGCGCCAGTAATCATTCGTAGAACGCGGTTTTGGAGGACCTGTATTTTATTGATTTGGGAATCTGACTGATGACCATAGTCCACCTCCATAGAACCAAATTGGTTTTATGATTGCGTTGTAGATAAGTATTTTGTTTTTGATGCTGAGCTTTCCGTTGACTAGGAGTGGTTTGAGTTGTCTAATCCTGTGACGTATTCGTGCCGTAACGTCAGCAACATGGTTCTTCCACGTAAGCCTTTGGTCCATGGTCATTCCTAGATACTTCACATGGGTCCTGAGTTCAAGGACGGAACCGTTCATTACTACAGGAGGGACAGTGAACTGACGCTTGTACGTGAAGAGGGCTAGCTGAGATTTAGCCGTATTTATACTGATCCGCCAATTTTTCGCCCATTCGCATACCTCATTAGCCACCGTTTGAATTTTGGCACTTGCTGCCTCTCCTGTTGGAAACTGGGTGAGGTAAGCGCAGTCATCAGCAAACTGGGCAGATATTGTTCTAGCATCATTAAATGACGGAACATCGTGTATATAGAAAATGTATAAAAGTGGGCCGATGACGCTCCCCTGAGGTACTGATGACAGAATTGGAAGTTGGTCATAGCGTCTCCCACGGCAACACGGTAAGTTCTGCCTGTAAAGAAAGATTGGATCAACCGGTAGTATGTATCCGTAAGATGCGGTTTGAGTTTTGCAAGAAGTCCCTCGTGCCATGTTTTTTCAAATGCTTTTTCGACATCAAGGTACAGACCAAGGGCTACTTCCTTGTCCTCGAATGACTTCAGGACGCGTCTAAACATCGGATATCTCTGAACCCAAACTGCGTAGAGGGTAAAAGTTGCTCAATTTGGTGGAGAATTTGGGGGTAGATTCTACTTTCTACTTGCATGAGTTCCTTTAAAGACTTCCTGTCTTTAAAGGAAGGAAATGGGTATTCGGAGAATTTGCAAACAACGAGAATTCATTCTGAAATATCAATTTGTAAACATTTAATTTTCAATTTATCATTCGATAATCATAAAACTATAATTACCTACACTTTTAATTTAATGATTTCCTAACATCGGCCAAATTACTTTGTCTGAAACTTGCATCGTTATCTATCTGTGGATATTAGGAGCGATTTTCTTCAAACTTCACTTAGGTACTCAGTGAGCATTCCACATGAATTTACATGTAAATACATGTATAAAGCTAATGGTATTGTACGGTCTTTAATCACAGAATTCAGTAAAGAAATTTTAATGATTTCCTGGATGGGAATCAACATTATCCAAATAGATTAATACATTACGTAAATCAGAGATGCACTTAATAAGAAACGAACCAACGACTATGACACTCTACGAGATGTTATTGCCTCTAGGTAAAAGTTTCAGTTTCTTCACAAACAAATCATTTCTCTCTTTCTTATGGCCTTCGCCACTCAAATCAATATTGGTAGTTTAAAACTTTTTTCGATATAATACGAAATCGAGAAATCATTTGATTGATTGTTACGATTGAATTAAAAAGAACTCAACCGATCTTAAAAACTCATTCCCCTTTAGAATGATTCATCTAGGTACAGTTCTCCAGTAACACAGGCTAGACTTTCAGAAAAATTAGAGATCCCGACCTATTGTGTGCGCTGAGAAAACTATTGTATTAAAGCTTTGTATTAAAAAGTGTCTTCTTGCGGGTGTTCCCAAAAAAGGGCAATCCTTATGAGAAAATTGTTCTCATACATTCATTCAAGATTTACTATGCACTTAATAGCTTGGCAGAATACTGCCAACTGCTCGTTTCAATATCATTCATTGCCGAAATACGATTTTTAGAAAGAATGAGTTTTTATGGCGTCCCTCTGAGTCAAGGCTTCTTCAATGGACCTATTAGAATTGATCCAGGGGGTATGGGACACCCCAAACATTAAACAAAAAATAATAATAACAGCATAACAATAGCCAATCCTTTCAATCGCTGCTCAAGCGGGAATTTTTGGCCCAAATTCATGTCGTTATTTTGTTTACTTTATGAGGGGGTGAATGGGGATTGGGTGAGGGTAGTTATAGATCGTTATTTCTTTTCTTTTTTTAATTAAAAAAAAGAAAAGAATTTGGTCTTATTTTGAAACATATTTCAGATGTTTCCAATTTAATTATTGAAGGGGGTGATGTCGATTAATCGCTGTCTTCACCATTTCCATTATTTTTTTCCCTCTAAGCAACCTCTCTCTTGTGTGTCAAGTGATCCCTACGACGCCAAAAGTGAAGAAATGGAATGAAGGAATGGCGTATAATCGGAAGAATCGAAAATTAAATTCTCCCTGGGTTCCTACACATGTATTTTTGGAAACTGTAGCTCGAAGCGTGATACATAAATAACATCGCCGATCCTTGACTGCCTCAGAGGGCAGGCACACAACCACCAAGTTGGAAATCGAATGTTCAGTTTTTTTTTTTTTGGTAACGCGAGAAGTGATTACGAATAACGCGAATCGTCACGCGATAAAGAAACAGCGGATCAATTGCCATAATTATTTTGTCCAGAACGTAGGAACCACTTTTCAAGCCGTTCCTATTCCAGGCGCCGATCCCCTCGAAAGGCGTTGGAAAGGTTGTCTGTCACGGCCTTGGGTTGGGCTCCATGACAGCGTGTTGTAACAACCGAATCATGATCGTCATACTTCGCACTTGTTTATTTTTCTGAAAACCAGAGCGACGCCGAAATTGGGTACGCGGAAGGAATGTACGAGCTCATGAGAATGCGGTGTTTCTTCAATCCTCTGCGGTATCGTAGTACGGCTTTAATATTAAATAAAAAATAAATAAAAACCGTTGCAAATTGTTACAAAGAGGTTTAGATACTCGTATAGTGTGTGGTACGTTATCTAAACTCAACATCTCGCACCTCCATATTTGGTAATTGCGTTCATCATGAAAATACTTAAGCGACCGCCAGCGAAGATGTCTACTTCAGACCTCCCGTTGAACAGTATTGTAGCCCGGTTCTCCAGCACGACCGTCTACCTAACCGTAGACTACCTAGCGATTTTCATCACCCGAAAATGGGGTTTTTCAAATGTTGAGCGAACGGACCATGATTTATGAGTAATTTAGTTCTGTCATCAATGTAGCCGTTTCCCCCTTTTTTGTTGAAAAATTCCAATTCACCGTATAACGTGTTGAGTCTATTCAAAGACAAGACTTTTCAACCAGAAATTACTCATAACTACTTTATTACTTATTAACAAGGATATAACTCATACTGCAGAAGAATCTGTTATTTCAGTGCTGACTATTTCTTTGTTCTGCAGTCGCACTGATTTTAGTTTTTCGAGTTCAATATTTTATGTGGGATGCCCCAAGTGTCTTTCCGGACGAGAAGACTTGCCCAACCAAGAGCTAACCAGCACCATATCTAAGCATTTCATGAAATCTGACTTATTTAGGATCCGAATTTCGACTGTAACGACAAATTACAGCATTGCTCATGCGCATCCTGTCACTATATTATCACATGTCAAATCTTTAGATATAGCTGTCATAGAATCGTTATGTACAAGGACATAAGAGGTATCACACTAAAAAACACGTTGTCAATTCTAAAACACATGGGTTTATTATTTCGTGTCATTGTGAGGTTTGGAAGGCCACTTTTGGGTTCAGAAATTGCTACATCTGAAAACTTAAGGTAGGTTTGTGTATAGACATTAGGATTTATAAAAAGCTAATTATATTTGAGGGAATAGGTACGCACCACAGGATATACATAGAGGTTTAACGTTGTTCACAACTAAAACGCCTCCGCGTTGTTCGCATTTATGATTCCAAATGTTTATTTATTGCATAGTTTAGAGATAGGTTCAACGTCACACGTGAAAATACCCCACCTGACAATGATCCACTCAATTCAAGCTGACCATAGAATAAGAAAGTGTATAGGTGTTGTCTCTTACCCATGAAAGCGTAACTTAATTTTTATTGGGTAGGTAGGAGTCCGTTAAATAGGCAGGCAATCATGTGCCGAAGTCGTACGAGACCAGAAGCAAAACAAATGGAGGTGCTTATCAATACGTGCATATGACCTGTAGAAATGCGTTCTTCAACGACTGTAGTAATTTGAAATGTTTCTTCCGTATCCATAAATCTGAGAAGGAAATCAACAAAATAATGTATTGGGGTGTCAAAAAATTACCTTGGTCTTTAGAAGTGTTCCTAGAGAAGAAAAAAAGAAGTCGAACAACACTAACGTTACAGCAAGCACACACCATTTATTGTGACAAATCACTTACTTCACACTGAAGACATGTCACCCCTTTCTTCACGTTTGGGCGATTTTTTCACGCAGAAGAGATAGGTAAGAATTGATAGTCCTTACTTAGTCGAAAGGAACTGCTCAAGCAATTGATGGAAAAGGTCCAACGCTACCTCACGCATTTCCTTAGTCACATTCTTTGCTTTCTCAAATAAAGAAAAACCTTTACTCAAGTCACGACTATGAATTCCTTACTTAATTTCTTCTGCATGGGGAAAGCGGGTTTCATATCTTCTCAATGTAAGGAGCGCACACACGCTACTTGCAATTGCCCTCTTGATCTCTCCGTTTCACGCAGAATCGCTATCACGTCACTCTTCATTGTAATTCCACCGGTTGTTTTTGCTAGTTCCTAGATAATCGATCCATTTATTGCCTCTTTACATAGCAATAACAATTATTAATTCCAAAATTAATTAGGATGTTTTGCTCCATAGAAAGACATTATTGGGAAACGTCAATAATTTCACCGGAATTGAGTGAAAAATAAAGGTAGGTCCAACGCTACCTTACGCATTTCTTCAGTCACATTTCTTACTCAAATAAGGAAAATTTTTACTTAAGTCACGACTATGAATTCCCCCATAATTTCTTCTCAATGGGGAAAGTGGGTTTCTTGTCTTCTCCAAGTAAGGAGACCACTCAAGCTATTTGCGACTGCCTTCTTGATCTCTCCGTTTCATGTAGAATCGCTGTCGCGTCACTCTTTATTGGAATTCCACCGGCTGTTTTTCCTAGTTCCTAGATAATTGAACCATTTTATGTCTCGAGGTACATCGCAATTAAAATTATTAACGTTAATTTGGATCTTTTGCTCCATAGAGATACGTTATTGGAATATTTCGTTAATTTCACCGGCATTAAACTGTGGATTTCTGTTTATATAAGTGACAGAATGGTACATAAAGGGTCCTGTAAAGTGCTCTTTTTGCAAATTTATTGACAAAACTTTACTTGATATCATCACTTTCAACAACCAGCCTGAGAACCAACGAAAATCGAACAAAAACATCTTCACCTTCCCTCATGAATAACTCGCTGGCTCCGACAGCTGTTTAAACAACACACGAACGAGTCAGAAACCTGACTATCGGTCTACTGGATTTTCACTTTCTACTGACACGTAATATGGTACGTTCCCACCTAAACCATATATAGCTAGAAAAAATAAGCAGAAGGTTGAAGTACTTAGTTATTGATAAATTTGCATATAAACGCCCAGTTTTGGCAGGGCCATTTGATATGATGATAGTCTTCCAATAGAGTTCCGGGTTTGGAGTAAAAGAATCAAAACTGCTCTCAAGTATCACGACCGCAAGCCATAAAGGTATTTGAAGGTCATCACAATCGCTATCGAACAAAGGCGATATTAAGTTTCACTACCTGCTACATTCCTAAACGTAACACTTACTTCGTACGGAATGAATCAGTTTATTGGAATCTTTTCCGTTGATTTATCACCACCACTTTTTTGTGTTGCGATACAGTAAATTCACCACCAATACTCTCAAAACTCAAAGGAGGTTTATTTTATGATATATATAAATGCATCTGTTATCAAAATCCATCAATAAATAAAGCAATTAACATTAAATTTGGCAAATTCAAAACTCACACAATATATTTCTGGGAAACAAAGGAAACCTTTATTAACAAATCAACACAACAATTTAAAAGGCCCTTCTTAATTGTGGCGTCATAAACTGAGAAATTAAATTAGAAATATCTGAAATATGATTTTAATAAATCAATAAAATGAGAAGAAAATAGAGAAGAATAACGATTTGTCATTATTACTCCATCCATTTCCCTTCCATAATGAATATTGGACGAGCTGAAATCTTTCTAAATACTAAACAAAAATCCTTATTTACCAAAAGAATGACATGAATGAGTCGAGAGCTCTCGCTTGAGAAGAGGTTGGAAAAATTGGCTGTAAGGAAGGTGACCAAAAGTAAGATTTCCGAGGTTTGTAGTAAAACTCGACTACAATTATTGTGATCGGAAGGAATAAGAGTCACGGGATTCGGTTGAGAATAGTTCTCAACTATAATTATCATAGCCTGAGCAGCGTCGAAAAAATTTGTCGCGAAATACCACGCTAAACGACCCAAAAATCTCATGAAAATCGTACTTTTACTGAAAAAGCCTTACTTCAGAGAGATGAAAGATCCCGTGAGCCGAATTTTAACTGTGCGATGGACACTAGAAAGACCCTGGAAAGAACATTACTAGGGTATCAATGGGGTTCTACAGGCTAATCGCTCCAGCCCTCTGAAAGGGTGGCTACGTCACTCCGTCACCTCCTCGTAATATACTTCCGACGAGACTTTCTGAATTGAAATTAGGAGAAATTGCCGCGTTTGTTTTCCCTATTGCCGCGTAGTTCCCAGATTACGAGAACTCGGACGGAGGTTGCCGCGCCGGAGGAAAGTGAGAGCTGGGGCAAGATGATCGAGGAGGAGCAACAACCTGCAGCCCTTGACCTCCATTTCCCGTCTTGCACCTCCACCTCCGAATTGGAACGCCCGAGACTCGCCAGTAATTCATTAGTTTCAGACCTACCATCAACAGTCATTCGCAACTTGATTATACGAGTTACCTATTATTGAAATGGTTCATTCGCGTGATCTGTCTGTTATCAAGGATTCGCAAATCAACAGGACCTGGGAGTGGAGAGAGAATTCAGGCCCAGGGACAAAATTCTAAGTATTTTGGTTGAGAACAGATTTACGTGCTCCATGCATATCTCCTGAAATTCAATAATCACTCTATCACCTGTGAAACACGCACACTCAAAGCTTAGTAGAAATTCAAATCATGAACGCAAGCCAATTGAATAATAAACCCCAGTGAAAGAATTTGCAGCGTTTTTATTGCAGATTCGGATTCTACACCCTTCGAAACGTAAACCATGAAATTTTCAGGGGGGGTTAGAATTTTAATAAACCCCAGAGAAAGAATACTTACTTACCCCACTAATAATATTGAATAATATTTACCTATATATCATCAGCGTTTCATGCATATCAGAATGCTTCAACCCGTGTATCGGCTATAAACTACAAGTATCCTCATCGGCTATCACTCCAGTATCCACATTCACTACAACTCGACGCTATCGGCATCACTAGGTTACAAACAAACAATAATAAACCAAAAACGCAAATGTTGGCACCATAAATCGGGCCATACATCGGGAATGGATTGACCTACGGACGTGGGGAAGGGCTCATTCGATTCCTCATGGTATGTTCTTCAAATAGGTAAATATTTAGGGCAATTCGACTTGTTTTGAGGTTTTTAGGGATTTTACAAAATTTTGAGAGCCCTTAAAGGGCACTTTAAATTAAGTGTGAGAGCTGGCTCAAGAATCGCTGCGTCGTCGGACCAAGATGGATTTTTCCTGAAAATTTCAGATCTTCTGCTCCAGCCGTTTGGGAGATATCGTGCGTACGGCGGACGGACGGAAAATTTTTTATTGCAGATTCGGATTCTACACCCTTTGAAACGTGAACCATGAAATTTTCCGGGGGGTTAGAATTTTTTTTTTTTTTCCTGAGCGATTACAATGGTTTATTATTGAATAATAAACCAAAAGGTTGCAATTTCACATAACTACCTATAGCAGTAGCCAAATTTGCTGCGAAAACAAGATGAAAAATGTCGTTTTACTAAGCACTTAAATTTAGTAAATTGTTTTCATTCAGCTTACATGAGAGGATTGGTTATTGTATGTTTTCAAAGCTTACATTCAAGCTATATGTGCCTGGTAATTATCAGTGATCCTGTCGTGATGTTTACCACCATAAAATATACTACCTTTCTTTTTCGGGCTCAACATTTCGTTATCTTGTCAGTAAAGATTAATTACAGGGTGTTGAGTACAGATTGACGTCCCTTATCTGTTTGTAGAGCAAATATACTCCACCTTTCCAATCAGGTTCCATAAACTCAATAGAAATCACTAGAAAATCGGGAGTATGTCATGGTCTCTCAAAATGAAGCTTAGCTGGTACGGGCGATATTTCTCAATCAACCTAAAATAGAGGCAGTAAATTCATGTTCATCGCAGACAATCTGTGGGGGGGGGGGGTAGCTTTTTTCCAGGGCGATTACAATGGTTTATTATTGAATAATAAACCAAAACGGTTACGAACGGTGTTTACAACCTGGGATACCAAATCACTCCCTCCATTAGCCATCTAATTTACAGGTTGTTCTTGATATGAAACTATTGAATATCGCCATTAATGAATGCCCCATAGAGTTAAATCTTGATAATGTGAACCTAACATCGTTTTGTTGTGTCACGAGGTCGTAGATATCGTCTCAGTCTTCTCTAGTGAGTCCTAATAGGTTGTGCAGTGGTTAGCCCATCTAAAGCGTAGCAACCCAACCTCGAAAATTAATTGCCTTGTATATACACATCTAATTTTTAAACGTTGAGAAACGCATTATCTAATTTAGAGGAGGAAAAATGTGATTGAGACGAATGACGGACTAAAGAGGGATATGCAAAAAGGTTTCTGTGACAAGTCGAGCAACGAGGAGGTGGTGGTGTTAGCTAACTCCGTGATATTACTCCGACTAATGTACGTTATAGATAACAACCTAAATTTATAAGTCGATATACTAACAATTGATCAGAAATATTTTCAATTGAATTGAGCAAGGTCAAGGCGGTTTGGAGACAAGTAGTCATAATGCACCATTAGCACTAATAGTGTGAAGGACTATTAATGAGCGACCTATTCTAGCCATACCTACACTCATACCCACACTACTATTATTATAATTATTATTTATATATTGTCCTCTATGTTATACCTGTTATATTTATTGGAAATAATTTGAAAAGACTATTTATTAATAACTCTCTATCTGTACATATAAATGCTCCATTTAAAATTAAAGGGCCTGTCACTGGACAGCCACCCTCACTCACCTCTTTCACGCTGGGCGGGTACTTCTCCCAGAGTAAATAAAAATGAAATGGTCTTTATTTGGGATATACGATTTTTTGACTTTGCATATTGTTATTACACGTGTTAACGGTATAATTGTAGTTAGTGGCGTAAGTTTTGAAAAATCGATACTACGGCACGGTGCATTAGGTCTTGTTCCGAACTTTTTCCTCGAGTTTCCAGAATAAGTTTAATAATCTATTCTACTGCGAAATATGGGTCATTCTAAAATTATGGGTGGTTTTATGTCACTAGCCCTTTCCTGCCACACTATTTGTGCTATAAATTCGGATTTTTTTCGAGTGTGCAGAACACCTTGGCCCCTACATAAATCCACCGATTTTGAGTTAAATAGCTAATTGGGTATTTAATCATATTCTACTAACTAACCCATTTCTCACAACCTACAACTGTCACAAGGTGTGGCTCCAATATTTGGCTTTTTTTATTTATTGCCATTTCTCATCTTTTGAAAAATGCGAAGATTGACTCTATTCTGAGAATACATGACTGGAAAAAGCAAACTTCATTGCTGTATTAGATTTTTTCGCAGTTCTAGGTGTGTCACAAGGTTTTGTTCTCACAACCTACAATTTTTCTTCAACCTT
Organism: Creontiades dilutus; assembly: GCA_031894815.1. Taxonomy (NCBI): domain Eukaryota; kingdom Metazoa; phylum Arthropoda; class Insecta; order Hemiptera; family Miridae; genus Creontiades; species Creontiades dilutus. The sequence continues at coordinate 6,837 of JAVIWC010000465.1, read as the reverse complement.
TCCCCACACCCTGAAAAAAATATTTTTGGTTGTACGTAAAAATTTGTGGCAACAGGGCTGTAACATGGCTTCTCCCGGCTTCTTGTTCGTTTTTCATCAGTTGTGATCTGCGTTTTTGAAATTCGTTGAGTGTAATAAATCATTTGCGTGTTTTAATACAATCTCACAAACAACGGTGCTATTCCTCGAGAAGTTGGCCAATTTAGGTGAGACCAGTGAGTTACTATCAACATTAATGTCAAGTTTGATATTACATTGTTTCGATCCAGCAATCAGCCACACAGTGCCTGGCATCTCATCATAACCTCTTAGTTCTCACAACCTACAACCTCACGCCCTCACAAAAAATGTAATATTCGTAATTGTAGGTAGTGAGAATTGGTAGGGATTGTTCAGTTGATCATATTTGTGTGCCTCCTGAAATTCAATAATCGCTCTATCACTCGTGAAACACGAATTTGATGCCAAGAACCCCACGAGCTACTCCTATCAGCGGTGGTGAAAACAAAAAGGTAGGAAACCTTAAATTTAAATTAACTCCTAGTAAGCTAAATCTCAACTTGAAGAATATGGCGAGATACCAAATCAAGAAAGAAGATTATGATCATATTGGTCCCTATGATGGGAATCCCCTTAGAGTTCAATATTTTTGTAAACAAGTAGAGGAAGTGTATGTAAGAGTTTGTGCAAATTCGATCGTTGAAAGTGATCGAATTGCCAATCATAATTTTCTCCTTAGTAAAATCAAATCATTACTCCAAGGACCAGCTGAATCGTTAGTTATTACTAGAGTAGTAACCCAAATTGCCGATTTGATCACATTACTCAAGGAAAATTTTGCAGATAGAAGATCATATGAATGTTTAAAAGAGGAACTTAGAAACCTGAAAACCTTCCCCAGGGAAGATCCAATTGAATTTGTAAACAGAATTCAGGAAATTCGAAACCTAATATTCATCAGAACACAATTAGATTACCCCACTCAGAGTCAGGATGATCTTGACTTTTTTATGGGTAGAATAGATAGAGAAGCGATTATGCATTTCTATAATAATGTCCCTCTAATGCTTGCCAACCATGTAATGACTTTTAGTCCTACTAACCTAGACACATTAAGATCCATCCTTCATAATAATTGTAGTTTTATTATAAACCATTTATACAAAACGAGAGTTGAACAACCAAAAGTCCATAATTTCCCAAAGCGTTCAGTACCCCACATGCACCAACGTGTAAATTCCTTCCCTCCATCCACAAATCCTTCACGTAATCCACCTTCTCATTTACCCTCCCACCATCCAAGAAATAATTATCACCCATTTAACCAGTCTAACTATCATCCCCAAAACTCCTATACCAATCCCTCTAACTTCCAGAACAGAGGATCTTCACAGAACACAGTGTCGATGAGGACAGTTCGTTCCAATCCCGATAGGAACAGATTTATATCTCCTTACGAAATAAACTACCTAGAGGATAGCTTAGGAGAGGAAAATCCTAGTTTTGATTATGACGAGTACACCGAACAAGAATTGGATTACGAAACTCAGAACCCCCATCATCCACAGGAGACTAACTCTCAGTATGACGCTTTGGCATCACGTATTGATGCCCTAACTGAAAAATTTGAACATTTTTTAGGCAATACCAGCCTCAAACACAAATCTCCTCCGGACCAATCACAGTTGAGTTAAACGTAGCTTCTAAATCTCTCTTGCACATCAAAGATAATATGGACAGGAAATGGCTCACCGATACCGGATCCAGAACAAACTATGTTAAACCTCAAAGCCTACCAAATAGTATTGAAATGCATAAAGAAAATTTCATTATCAAAACCCCAGCAGGACAAACCCAAGGAAATTACTATGTATTACTTAACCTTCAAGAACCTTTTGGAATAAACAAAACCAGTAAATTTTATGTACATGACTGGTCTGAACGATATGATATACTACTAGGGACTGACACAATGACAGAAATAGGTGCAAAAATTGACTTACAGACTAGAATATTACATATTCAAGACAGACAACTCCCACTCATAGGACATATAGACGAAAGACGAACTAATACTATTACTACGGCTGAACCAGGCTACAAAGAAGGTGTGCATGTGGTAGAAGTTGAAATATTTAACCAAAACTTCCCAGATAAAATTGGCTTACTCCCAGAGCAAAAAAATGAACATTTCCAAATAAAAGAAGGTATTGTAGAGGTACATCATGGTAAAATAAAAATCCCAGTCGAATTTTTCAAACCCACTCAGAAAATCCAACCCTTTGAAATTTTTTCAATTGAACCTCTTAATGATCAAATTCAAGAACAAAAATTATGTAAAATTAAAAAAAAAATCCCTGAACTTATAAGAACGGAACACTTGAATCTAGAAGAGAAAAGATGTATCATTGAACTGATGCAGCAATTCCCAGAGATAGTGTTAGGAGAAGATGAACCTCTCACAAGTACAAATCTGATTCAACACAAAATCAAAACTGTGGATGAAAATCCAGTTTACACTAGAAACTATAGGTACCCTATAGCATTCAGAGAAAGCATCAAGGAAGAAATTGATAAATTATTGAAAAATAAAATAATTCGGAATTCCAACTCTCCGTATAACTCCCCTATCTGGATTGTCCCAAAAAAACCTGATGCCAGTGGTAAGAAGAAAGTACGTTTAGTGATTGATTACAGGAAATTAAATTCAAAAACAATTGAAGACAAACATCCACTCCCAGTTATTGAAGATTTATTTGCAAAAATAGGGAGAGCCACGTACTTTTCAGCCATCGACCTCCAGAGTGGATTCCACCAAATTGAAATGGAAGCAAGCTCCATCCCCAAAACAAGTTTTTCCACTGATTACGGCCATTTTGAATTTTTAAGGATGCCATTTGGACTCCGAAATGGTCCCCCAACATTTCAAAGAGCTATGAATGCTATATTTGCCAACTTGCCCAACGTCCTAGTTTATATGGACGACATTATTGTATTTTCTGACAATTTAGAAGAACATTTTAAACACCTAAGACTAGTCTTTAAAAAACTAAAAGAGCATAATCTCAAGATTCAATTAGACAAAACAGAATTCATGAAAAAGGAACTGTTATACCTAGGTCATATCATTTCAGAAAGAGGTGTTGAACCAAATCCACAAAAAATAGAAGCAGTAGTTAAACCAATCCTGCAACTCCCAGACAATCCTGCAACTCCCAGACTTTGATAAAACATTTCATTCCTCCATACAGATCATAAACCACTCCAGTGGCTACATAATATGAAAGAACCAAGTTCAAAACTATTAAGGTGGAAATGCCTCCTTTCAGATTATGAATTCGACATAAAATATCTTGAAGGTAAAAGTAATGTAGTTGCAGATGTCCTCTCTCGCAATCCAACTGAGGAAGTCAATGTGGTAGAGGAAAACCCCAACAGTGTAGAACCTCAGGAAAGGGAAGAAGACCTAGAGAGCTTAGCTACAATCCACTCCCAAGATAGTAGTACTTCCATAGTCAGGCTAATAGAAGACAAAGATAAAAGTGTAAACGTTGAAAAACTTCAAATTATCCTGGATAGAGGTCACCCAAAAGATAATAAACATATAACCAGATTTAATTCCAAGAGCAGATATTACATATTTTCAGGACAACCTAAGGACGATCTTTGCCAGTCACTCATAGAAATATTACAACCTAACAGAACATACGGGGTATATTGTGGCCCTAAAAACTCGGACCAACTAAACGAAGAAATTTATAACTCACTATTTCAAGACTTCCAAAGCATAGTAGAAACTAAGTTCAATTCAATCAAAATAAAACGATATTTCAAACTTGCATTAGACATTGAATCAACTGAAGAACAGGGAGAGTTGATACATCAATATCATATAGGGAAAACTTGTCATAGAGGAATTCATATCTTATATTCGATGATCAGACAAAAATACTATTTCCCCAAAATGTTTGAGAAAATCAGAGATTATATCAATCAATGCCAAACATGTAGAATGGTAAAGTACGATAGGAACCCTCCAAAACCACCTTTCGAGATAACACCAACCCCTGACAAACCATTTGAAAAAATTGAGATAGATGTATTCCACTACGAACAGAAACTATTCCTAACCATTGCAGATTGCTTTTCGAAAAAGGCCATAAATTATCCATTAGGAAATGCCAACCAAAACGAAATAATTAATGCACTTGTAGATTATCTGCAAACTTTCCCAACCCCAACAGAAGTCCAATGTGACAACGGGCGTGAATTCGCGAATGCCGGAATTGAGAATTTCATGAAATATCATAAAATTAACTTACACAAGACAACACCCAATTACCATAATTCACTAGGTCTTATCAACAGAATTCACAACACCCTGAGAGAACTTACAAACATTATTAGACTGGAAAATAAATCCTATACCCCCTCAAAAGTTGTAAAATTGGCCACAGTTGCTTACAACAATACTCCTAATAGACTAAGTAAATTTAGCCCAAATGAAGTAACTTTTGGAATTAACAATCGTTTCGTGCTGACAATGACCGGACTGCCGAACGTCCCACTCCTAACAGCAATACGAATCGTCGACCTGACGGACAACCCGGGTGTAGTTTCACTACCAATTAAAAACTCATTCATAATATCCGACTACTATACCTATACGCACCATTTAGATTTAGAAAAACTTGAAAGACAAATAAGTCAAGTAAAGTACTCAACAAAATTATTAACACTCCATAGTACAACCAACAAAGGTATAATAGACCAGGCAAACTCTATCATAAAAGACATCGATAATAAAATGGATCATCTCATTTTAGATAATCATCGTAGATCAAGACGAGGAGTTTTTAACGGATTGGGCATTGCCATCTCATGGTTGACTGGAAATCTCGATTCTAACGACAAAGAACGGTACGATAAAATCATAAAACAACTGGAGAACAAAGAAGCCCATAGTGAACAAATACTTAATAACCAAATCTCCATCAACTCCCAAATAACCAAAGAATTCGAAAAAGAACTAGATATTATCAACAAGAATTCAATAGCCATGCAAAACTATTTCTACAAATTGGACAACCAAAGCAGTTCGCTTGAAACAGAAAGGAGATTTACTTTAATGATTTTAAACCTCATGTTAATCCAAAACAGAATAAACGAAATCAGCCAAAGTTTAGAATTCTGCAAAACCAACACAATTCACTCCTCCATTATTTCCAGAAAAGAACTCGAGTTCATTACTCGCGATTCTAAGATATCTTTACTTTCTAAATTAACAGTTATTCTATGGGAATTAGGAAACGTCCACTGTTCTATTACTCGAGATAAGATCCATTACTTCATTGAACTACCCTTATCCGTTCCTCCCAAACAAACGGACTTCCTAATGTCTATGCCCTTCGAAAGAGATAATATGACCCAGACGATTGTCCCGAAATACCCTTTCCTTATCCATGATGGAGAAGACCTTTGGTCCTCTGATAAATGTACGATGTTACTAGGCCACTTCTATTGTCATAGAAAGGATATGTACAAACTAACAGATAAGTGTTACAAACAGATAATAGATAAACTAGAATTAGACAGTTGTAAGAAGAGCACAATATTACCCAACCCTTTTGTAAAATATTTGTCATATGTTGATATATATAGCACTTATCTTCAAAGCATGATTGTTGTGAACACGAGTGGAAAGATCATGACCTATTCTCTACCAAAGTCCAGTGTAATTTATCTAGCAGAAGATGAGTTTATCATTAGTAATGTTACAGGACTTGGATATGTGGAAAAAGAATTTGACTACATATATCCGCTAAAAATGCTGTCTCACTATAATAACAATTTCACTTTATATCAATTAGATAAACCGCATTTCCAAGAACAACCTGTTGTTGAATATGATGTGTTTCATGTTAATTATCTATATGTATTCATTATTGTAATATTATTAGTAATAAGTGTATACCTAGCGAACATGTGTTATAAAAAATCCAAACGATCACCACCGCCAAATGTCATGGAGAGTATTACGTTAAGACCAATTGTACCAGTAGGTTTTCAACCAAGTTTTCCAACTCTCTGGTCATCCACCCAGTATTAGACGATATGTTATCTGAGATCTCATGTATATATAGCCCCATCTTATCATTGTTCATTTGGCGACTAGCTGTACGTTTGTGTCCGTCAATAAAGGTCATTATTATTGAATAATAAACCAAAATCAAGTGCTAATCTCGTTGTCATGGAGGATCTTCATGTGACAATATGTGCTATTAATTTGTTTCATATTAACTTGTAATCATATTAAACGATAGGTATAGATTAATGAATTCATAGGTGCTCAACAGTTTGCCTGTCTTCTTCCCCTACAAGTCATAAAATAGATTCCTAGTCATTATATCAATTGCCCAGGCAATCTGTAAAATTCCTGTTTTCTTCCAATGGAAACATTTAGGCATTTAGTAAAATGACTCATTAAACAGATGTCTGCCATAAACATGAATTTACTGACGCTATTTTATTTTGATTGAGAAATATCGCCCGTACCAGCTAAGCTTCATTTTGATAGACCATGACATACTCCCGATTTTCTAGTGATTTCTATTGAGTTTATGGAACCTGATTGGAAAGGTGGAGTATATTTGCTCTCACAAACAGATAAGGGAAGTCAATCTGTACTCAACACCCTGTAATTAATCTTTACTGACAAGATAATGAAATGCTGAGCCCGAAAAAGAAAGGTAGTATATTTTATGGTGGTAAACATCACGTCAGAGTCACTGACATATAGATCACACAAATACCTTGAATGTAAGCTTTGAAAACATA
>JAVIWC010000464.1:0-19240 GCA_031894815.1 Creontiades dilutus | reverse complement strand
GAAAATAAACTCTGTTTAATCGCTTTCAAACCTACTCTCTAAGGGGTTTTTCGGGGGCTGAACACGAATCTGAAGTCCTTTTTGCGATAAAACGCTTCCTTCATGGTTATTTTCGCGTTTTTTCATCAAAATTGCTCAAAAATTAACTCTGTTTAATCGCTTTCAAACCTACTCTCTAAGGGGTTTTTCGGGGTGCTGAACACGAATCTGAAGTCCTTTTTTCGATAAAACGCTTCCTTCATGGTTATTTTCGCGTTTTTTCATCAAAATTGCTCAAAAATAAACTCTGTTTAATCGCTTTCAAACCTACTCTCTAAGGGGTTTTTCGGGGTGCTGAACACGAATCTGAAGTCCTTTTTTCGATAAAACGCTTCCTTCATTGTTATTTTCGCGTTTTTTCATCAAAATTGCTCGAAAATAAACTCTGTTTAATCGCTTTCAAACCTACTCTCTAAGGGGTTTTTCGGGGGGCTGAACACGAATCTGAAGTCCTTTTTGCGATAAAACGCTTCCTTCATGGTTATTTTCGCGTTTTTTCATCAAAATTGCTCAAAAATTAACTCTGTTTAATCGCTTTCAAACCTACTCTCTAAGGGGTTTTTCGGGGTGCTGAACACGAATCTGAAGTCCTTTTTTCGATAAAACGCTTCCTTCATGGTTATTTTCGCGTTTTTTCATCAAAATTGCTCAAAAATAAACTCTGTTTAATCGCTTTCAAACCTACTCTCTAAGGGGTTTTTCGGGGTGCTGAACACGAATCTGAAGTCCTTTTTCGATAAAACGCTTCCTTCATGGTTATTTTCGCGTTTTTTCATCAAAATTGCTCAAAAATAAACTCTGTTTAATCGCTTTCAAACCTACTCTCTAAGGGTTTTTCCGGGGTGCTGAACACGAATCTGAAGTCCTTTTTTCGATAAAACGCTTCCTTCATGGTTATTTTCGCGTTTTTTCATCAAAATTGCTCAAAAATAAACTCTGTTTTATCGCTTTCATTTCGCGATTTTTCATCAAAATTGCTCAAAAATTATCTCTGTTTAATCCCTTTCAAACCTACTCTCTAAGGGGTTTTTCGGGGTGCTGAACACGAATTCGAAGTCCGTTTTTCGATAAAACGCTTCCTTCATGGTTATTTTCGCGATTTTTCATCAAAATTGCTCAAAAATTATCTCTGTTTAATCCCTTTCAAACCTACTCTCTAAGGGGTTTTTCGGGGTGCTGAACACGAATTCGAAGTCCGTTTTTCGATAAAACGCTTCCTTCATGGTTATTTTCGCGATTTTTCATCAAAATTGCTCAAAAATTATCTCTGTTTAATCCCTTTCAAACCTACTCTCTAAGGGGTTTTTCGGGGTGCTGAACACGAATTCGAAGTCCGTTTTTCGATAAAACGCTTCCTTCATGGTTATTTTCGCGATTTTTCATCAAAATTGCTCAAAAATTATCTCTGTTTAATCCCTTTCAAACCTACTCTCTAAGGGGTTTTTCGGGGTGCTGAACACGAATTCGAAGTCCGTTTTTCGATAAAACGCTTCCTTCATGGTTATTTTCGCGATTTTTCATCAAAATTGCTCAAAAATTATCTCTGTTTAATCCCTTTCAAACCTACTCTCTAAGGGGTTTTTCGGGGTGCTGAACACGAATTCGAAGTCCGTTTTTCGATAAAACGCTTCCTTCATGGTTATTTTCGCGATTTTTCATCAAAATTGCTCAAAAATTATCTCTGTTTAATCCCTTTCAAACCTACTCTCTAAGGGGTTTTCGGGGTGCTGAACACGAATTCGAAGTCCGTTTTTCGATAAAACGCTTCCTTCATGGTTATTTTCGCGATTTTTCATCAAAATTGCTCAAAAATTATCTCTGTTTAATCCCTTTCAAACCTACTCTCTAAGGGGTTTTTCGGGGTGCTGAACACGAATTCGAAGTCCGTTTTTCGATAAAACGCTTCCTTCATGGTTATTTTCGCGATTTTTCATCAAAATTGCTCAAAAATTATCTCTGTTTAATCCCTTTCAAACCTACTCTCTAAGGGGTTTTTCGGGGTGCTGAACACGAATTCGAAGTCCGTTTTTCGATAAAACGCTTCCTTCATGGTTATTTTCGCGATTTTTCATCAAAATTGCTCAAAAATTATCTCTGTTTAATCCCTTTCAAACCTACTCTCTAAGGGGTTTTCGGGGTGCTGAACACGAATCTGAAGTCCGTTTTTCGATAAAACGCTTCCTTCATGGTTATTTTCGCGATTTTTCATCAAAATTGCTCAAAAATTATCTCTGTTTAATCCTTTCAAACCTACTCTCTAAGGGGTTTTCGGGGTGCTGAACACGAATTCGAAGTCCGTTTTTCGATAAAACGCTTCCTTCATGGTTATTTTCGCGATTTTTCATCAAAATTGCTCAAAAATTATCTCTGTTTAATCCCTTTCAAACCTACTCTCTAAGGGGTTTTCGGGGTGCTGAACACGAATTCGAAGTCCGTTTTTCGATAAAACGCTTCCTTCATGGTTATTTTCGCGATTTTTCATCAAAATTGCTCAAAAATTATCTCTGTTTAATCCCTTTCAAACCTACTCTCTAAGGGGTTTTCGGGGTGCTGAACACGAATTCGAAGTCCGTTTTTCGATAAAACGCTTCCTTCATGGTTATTTTCGCGATTTTTCATCAAAATTGCTCAAAAATTATCTCTGTTTAATCCCTTTCAAACCTACTCTCTAAGGGTTTTTCGGGGTGCTGAACACGAATTCGAAGTCCGTTTTTCGATAAAACGCTTCCTTCATGGTTATTTTCGCGATTTTTCATCAAAATTGCTCAAAAATTATCTCTGTTTAATCCCTTTCAAACCTACTCTCTAAGGGGTTTTCGGGGTGCTGAACACGAATTCGAAGTCCGTTTTTCGATAAAACGCTTCCTTCATGGTTATTTTCGCGATTTTTCATCAAAATTGCTCAAAAATTATCTCTGTTTAATCCCTTTCAAACCTACTCTCTAAGGGGTTTTTCGGGGTGCTGAACACGAATTCGAAGTCCGTTTTTCGATAAAACGCTTCCTTCATGGTTATTTTCGCGATTTTTCATCAAAATTGCTCAAAAATTATCTCTGTTTAATCCCTTTCAAACCTACTCTCTAAGGGGTTTTTCGGGGTGCTGAACACGAATTCGAAGTCCGTTTTTCGATAAAACGCTTCCTTCATGGTTATTTTCGCGATTTTTCATCAAAATTGCTCAAAAATTATCTCTGTTTAATCCCTTTCAAACCTACTCTCTAAGGGGTTTTTCGGGGTGCTGAACACGAATTCGAAGTCCGTTTTTCGATAAAACGCTTCCTTCATGGTTATTTTCGCGATTTTTCATCAAAATTGCTCAAAAATTATCTCTGTTTAATCCCTTTCAAACCTACTCTCTAAGGGGTTTTTCGGGGTGCTGAACACGAATTCGAAGTCCGTTTTTCGATAAAACGCTTCCTTCATGGTTATTTTCGCGATTTTTCATCAAAATTGCTCAAAAATTATCTCTGTTTAATCCCTTTCAAACCTACTCTCTAAGGGGTTTTCGGGGTGCTGAACACGAATTCGAAGTCCGTTTTTCGATAAAACGCTTCCTTCATGGTTATTTTCGCGATTTTTCATCAAAATTGCTCAAAAATTATCTCTGTTTAATCCCTTTCAAACCTACTCTCTAAGGGGTTTTCGGGGTGCTGAACACGAATTCGAAGTCCGTTTTTCGATAAAACGCTTCCTTCATGGTTATTTTCGCGATTTTTCATCAAAATTGCTCAAAAATTATCTCTGTTTAATCCCTTTCAAACCTACTCTCTAAGGGGTTTTTCGGGGTGCTGAACACGAATTCGAAGTCCGTTTTTCGATAAAACGCTTCCTTCATGGTTATTTTCGCGATTTTTCATCAAAATTGCTCAAAAATTATCTCTGTTTAATCCCTTTCAAACCTACTCTCTAAGGGGTTTTCGGGGTGCTGAACACGAATTCGAAGTCCGTTTTTCGATAAAACGCTTCCTTCATGGTTATTTTCGCGATTTTTCATCAAAATTGCTCAAAAATTATCTCTGTTTAATCCCTTTCAAACCTACTCTCTAAGGGGTTTTCGGGGTGCTGAACACGAATTCGAAGTCCGTTTTTCGATAAAACGCTTCCTTCATGGTTATTTTCGCGATTTTTCATCAAAATTGCTCAAAAATTATCTCTGTTTAATCCCTTTCAAACCTACTCTCTAAGGGGTTTTCGGGGTGCTGAACACGAATTCGAAGTCCGTTTTTCGATAAAACGCTTCCTTCATGGTTATTTTCGCGATTTTTCATCAAAATTGCTCAAAAATTATCTCTGTTTAATCCCTTTCAAACCTACTCTCTAAGGGGTTTTCGGGGTGCTGAACACGAATTCGAAGTCCGTTTTTCGATAAAACGCTTCCTTCATGGTTATTTTCGCGATTTTTCATCAAAATTGCTCAAAAATTATCTCTGTTTAATCCCTTTCAAACCTACTCTCTAAGGGGTTTTTCGGGGTGCTGAACACGAATTCGAAGTCCGTTTTTCGATAAAACGCTTCCTTCATGGTTATTTTCGCGATTTTTCATCAAAATTGCTCAAAAATTATCTCTGTTTAATCCCTTTCAAACCTACTCTCTAAGGGGTTTTTCGGGGTGCTGAACACGAATTCGAAGTCCGTTTTTCGATAAAACGCTTCCTTCATGGTTATTTTCGCGATTTTTCATCAAAATTGCTCAAAAATTATCTCTGTTTAATCCCTTTCAAACCTACTCTCTAAGGGGTTTTTCGGGGTGCTGAACACGAATTCGAAGTCCGTTTTTCGATAAAACGCTTCCTTCATGGTTATTTTCGCGATTTTTCATCAAAATTGCTCAAAAATTATCTCTGTTTAATCCCTTTCAAACCTACTCTCTAAGGGGTTTTCGGGGTGCTGAACACGAATTCGAAGTCCGTTTTTCGATAAAACGCTTCCTTCATGGTTATTTTCGCGATTTTTCATCAAAATTGCTCAAAAATTATCTCTGTTTAATCCCTTTCAAACCTACTCTCTAAGGGGTTTTTCGGGGTGCTGAACACGAATTCGAAGTCCGTTTTTCGATAAAACGCTTCCTTCATGGTTATTTTCGCGATTTTTCATCAAAATTGCTCAAAAATTATCTCTGTTTAATCCCTTTCAAACCTACTCTCTAAGGGGTTTTTCGGGGTGCTGAACACGAATTCGAAGTCCGTTTTTCGATAAAACGCTTCCTTCATGGTTATTTTCGCGATTTTTCATCAAAATTGCTCAAAAATTATCTCTGTTTAATCCCTTTCAAACCTACTCTCTAAGGGGTTTTCGGGGTGCTGAACACGAATTCGAAGTCCGTTTTTCGATAAAACGCTTCCTTCATGGTTATTTTCGCGATTTTTCATCAAAATTGCTCAAAAATTATCTCTGTTTAATCCCTTTCAAACCTACTCTCTAAGGGGTTTTTCGGGGTGCTGAACACGAATTCGAAGTCCGTTTTTCGATAAAACGCTTCCTTCATGGTTATTTTCGCGATTTTTCATCAAAATTGCTCAAAAATTATCTCTGTTTAATCCCTTTCAAACCTACTCTCTAAGGGGTTTTCGGGGTGCTGAACACGAATTCGAAGTCCGTTTTTCGATAAAACGCTTCCTTCATGGTTATTTTCGCGATTTTTCATCAAAATTGCTCAAAAATTATCTCTGTTTAATCCTTTCAAACCTACTCTCTAAGGGGTTTTCGGGGTGCTGAACACGAATCTCGAAGTCCGTTTTTCGATAAAACGCTTCCTTCATGGTTATTTTCGCGATTTTTCATCAAAATTGCTCAAAAATTATCTCTGTTTAATCCCTTTCAAACCTACTCTCTAAGGGGTTTTCGGGGTGCTGAACACGAATCTGAAGTCCGTTTTTCGATAAAACGCTTCCTTCATGGTTATTTTCGCGATTTTTCATCAAAATTGCTCAAAAATTAACTCTGTTTAATCGCTTTCAAACCTACTCTCTAAGGGGTTTTCGGGGTGCTGAACACGAATCTGAAGTCCGTTTTTCGATAAAACGCTTCCTTCATGGTTATTTTCGCGTTTTTTCATCAAAATTGCTCAAAAATTAACTCTGTTTAATCGCTTTCAAACCTACTCTCTAAGGGGTTTTTCGGGGTGCTGAACACGAATCTGAAGTCCGTTTTTCGATAAAACGCTTCCTTCATGGTTATTTTCGCGTTTTTTCATCAAAATTGCTCAAAAATTAAACTCTGTTTAATCGCTTTCAAACCTACTCTCTAAGGGGTTTTTCGGGGTGCTGAACACGAATCTGAAGTCCTTTTTTCGATAAAACGCTTCCTTCATGGTTATTTTCGCGTTTTTCATCAAAATTGCTCAAAAATTAACTCTGTTTAATCGCTTTCAAACCTACTCTCTAAGGGGTTTTCGGGGTGCTGAACACGAATCTGAAGTCCGTTTTTCGATAAAACGCTTCCTTCATGGTTATTTTCGCGTTTTTTCATCAAAATTGCTCAAAAATTAACTCTGTTTAATCGCTTTCAAACCTACTCTCTAAGGGGTTTTCGGGGTGCTGAACACGAATCTGAAGTCCGTTTTTCGATAAAACGCTTCCTTCATGGTTATTTTCGCGTTTTTTCATCAAAATTGCTCAAAAATAAACTCTGTTTAATCGCTTTCAAACCTACTCTCTAAGGGGTTTTTCGGGGTGCTGAACACGAATCTGAAGTCCTTTTTCGATAAAACGCTTCCTTCATGGTTATTTTCGCGTTTTTTCATCAAAATTGCTCAAAAATTAACTCTGTTTAATCGCTTTCAAACCTACTCTCTAAGGGGTTTTTCGGGGTGCTGAACACGAATCTGAAGTCCTTTTTTCGATAAAACGCTTCCTTCATGGTTATTTTCGCGTTTTTTCATCAAAATTGCTCAAAAATTAACTCTGTTTAATCGCTTTCAAACCTACTCTCTAAGGGGTTTTTCGGGGTGCTGAACACGAATCTGAAGTCCTTTTTTCGATAAAACGCTTCCTTCATGGTTATTTTCGCGTTTTTTCATCAAAATTGCTCAAAAATAAACTCTGTTTAATCGCTTTCAAACCTACTCTCTAAGGGGTTTTCGGGGTGCTGAACACGAATCTGAAGTCCGTTTTTCGATAAAACGCTTCCTTCATGGTTATTTTCGCGTTTTTTCATCAAAATTGCTCAAAAATAAACTCTGTTTAATCGCTTTCAAACCTACTCTCTAAGGGGTTTTTCGGGGTGCTGAACACGAATCTGAAGTCCTTTTTTCGATAAAACGCTTCCTTCATGGTTATTTTCGCGTTTTTTCATCAAAATTGCTCAAAAATAAACTCTGTTTAATCGCTTTCAAACCTACTCTCTAAGGGGTTTTTCGGGGTGCTGAACACGAATCTGAAGTCCTTTTTTCGATAAAACGCTTCCTTCATGGTTATTTTCGCGTTTTTTCATCAAAATTGCTCAAAAATAAACTCTGTTTAATCGCTTTCAAACCTACTCTCTAAGGGGTTTTTCGGGGTGCTGAACACGAATCTGAAGTCCGTTTTTCGATAAAACGCTTCCTTCATGGTTATTTTCGCGTTTTTTCATCAAAATTGCTCAAAAATTAACTCTGTTTAATCGCTTTCAAACCTACTCTCTAAGGGGTTTTCGGGGTGCTGAACACGAATCTGAAGTCCGTTTTTCGATAAAACGCTTCCTTCATGGTTATTTTCGCGTTTTTTCATCAAAATTGCTCAAAAATTAACTCTGTTTAATCCCTTTCAAACCTACTCTCTAAGGGGTTTTCGGGGTGCTGAACACGAATCTGAAGTCCGTTTTTCGATAAAACGCTTCCTTCATGGTTATTTTCGCGTTTTTTCATCAAAATTGCTCAAAAATTAACTCTGTTTAATCGCTTTCAAACCTACTCTCTAAGGGGTTTTTCGGGGTGCTGAACACGAATCTGAAGTCCGTTTTTCGATAAAACGCTTCCTTCATGGTTATTTTCGCGTTTTTTCATCAAAATTGCTCAAAAATTAAACTCTGTTTAATCGCTTTCAAACCTACTCTCTAAGGGGTTTTCGGGGTGCTGAACACGAATCTGAAGTCCGTTTTTCGATAAAACGCTTCCTTCATGGTTATTTTCGCGATTTTTCATCAAAATTGCTCAAAAATTAACTCTGTTTAATCCCTTTCAAACCTACTCTCTAAGGGGTTTTTCGGGGTGCTGAACACGAATCTGAAGTCCTTTTTTCGATAAAACGCTTCCTTCATGGTTATTTTCGCGTTTTTTCATCAAAATTGCTCAAAAATTAACTCTGTTTAATCGCTTTCAAACCTACTCTCTAAGGGGTTTTCGGGGTGCTGAACACGAATCTGAAGTCCGTTTTTCGATAAAACGCTTCCTTCATGGTTATTTTCGCGTTTTTTCATCAAAATTGCTCAAAAATTAAACTCTGTTTAATCGCTTTCAAACCTACTCTCTAAGGGGTTTTTCGGGGTGCTGAACACGAATCTGAAGTCCGTTTTTCGATAAAACGCTTCCTTCATGGTTATTTTCGCGTTTTTTCATCAAAATTGCTCAAAAATAAACTCTGTTTAATCGCTTTCAAACCTACTCTCTAAGGGGTTTTCGGGGTGCTGAACACGAATCTGAAGTCCTTTTTTCGATAAAACGCTTCCTTCATGGTTATTTTCGCGTTTTTTCATCAAAATTGCTCAAAAATTAACTCTGTTTAATCGCTTTCAAACCTACTCTCTAAGGGGTTTTTCGGGGTGCTGAACACGAATCTGAAGTCCTTTTTTCGATAAAACGCTTCCTTCATGGTTATTTTCGCGTTTTTTCATCAAAATTGCTCAAAAATAAACTCTGTTTAATCGCTTTCAAACCTACTCTCTAAGGGGTTTTTCGGGGTGCTGAACACGAATCTGAAGTCCTTTTTTCGATAAAACGCTTCCTTCATGGTTATTTTCGCGTTTTTTCATCAAAATTGCTCAAAAATAAACTCTGTTTAATCGCTTTCAAACCTACTCTCTAAGGGGTTTTTCGGGGTGCTGAACACGAATCTGAAGTCCTTTTTTCGATAAAACGCTTCCTTCATGGTTATTTTCGCGTTTTTTCATCAAAATTGCTCAAAAATAAACTCTGTTTAATCGCTTTCAAACCTACTCTCTAAGGGGTTTTCGGGGTGCTGAACACGAATCTGAAGTCCTTTTTTCGATAAAACGCTTCCTTCATGGTTATTTTCGCGTTTTTTCATCAAAATTGCTCAAAAATAAACTCTGTTTAATCGCTTTCAAACCTACTCTCTAAGGGGTTTTTCGGGGTGCTGAACACGAATCTGAAGTCCTTTTTTCGATAAAACGCTTCCTTCATGGTTATTTTCGCGTTTTTTCATCAAAATTGCTCAAAAATAAACTCTGTTTAATCGCTTTCAAACCTACTCTCTAAGGGGTTTTTCGGGGTGCTGAACACGAATCTGAAGTCCTTTTTTCGATAAAACGCTTCCTTCATGGTTATTTTCGCGTTTTTTCATCAAAATTGCTCAAAAATTAACTCTGTTTAATCGCTTTCAAACCTACTCTCTAAGGGGTTTTTCGGGGTGCTGAACACGAATCTGAAGTCCTTTTTTCGATAAAACGCTTCCTTCATGGTTATTTTCGCGTTTTTTCATCAAAATTGCTCAAAAATAAACTCTGTTTAATCGCTTTCAAACCTACTCTCTAAGGGGTTTTTCGGGGTGCTGAACACGAATCTGAAGTCCTTTTTTCGATAAAACGCTTCCTTCATGGTTATTTTCGCGTTTTTTCATCAAAATTGCTCAAAAATAAACTCTGTTTAATCGCTTTCAAACCTACTCTCTAAGGGGTTTTTCGGGGTGCTGAACACGAATCTGAAGTCCTTTTTTCGATAAAACGCTTCCTTCATGGTTATTTTCGCGTTTTTTCATCAAAATTGCTCAAAAATAAACTCTGTTTAATCGCTTTCAAACCTACTCTCTAAGGGGTTTTTCGGGGTGCTGAACACGAATCTGAAGTCCTTTTTTCGATAAAACGCTTCCTTCATGGTTATTTTCGCGTTTTTTCATCAAAATTGCTCAAAAATAAACTCTGTTTAATCGCTTTCAAACCTACTCTCTAAGGGGTTTTTCGGGGTGCTGAACACGAATCTGAAGTCCTTTTTTCGATAAAACGCTTCCTTCATGGTTATTTTCGCGTTTTTTCATCAAAATTGCTCAAAAATAAACTCTGTTTAATCGCTTTCAAACCTACTCTCTAAGGGGTTTTTCGGGGTGCTGAACACGAATCTGAAGTCCTTTTTTCGATAAAACGCTTCCTTCATGGTTATTTTCGCGTTTTTTCATCAAAATTGCTCAAAAATAAACTCTGTTTAATCGCTTTCAAACCTACTCTCTAAGGGGTTTTTCGGGGTGCTGAACACGAATCTGAAGTCCTTTTTTCGATAAAACGCTTCCTTCATGGTTATTTTCGCGTTTTTTCATCAAAATTGCTCAAAAATAAACTCTGTTTAATCGCTTTCAAACCTACTCTCTAAGGGGTTTTTCGGGGTGCTGAACACGAATCTGAAGTCCTTTTTTCGATAAAACGCTTCCTTCATGGTTATTTTCGCGTTTTTTCATCAAAATTGCTCAAAAATAAACTCTGTTTAATCGCTTTCAAACCTACTCTCTAAGGGGTTTTTCGGGGTGCTGATCAAAATTGCTCAAAAATAAACTCTGTTTAATCGCTTTCAAACCTACTCTCTAAGGGGTTTTTCGGGGTGCTGAACACGAATCTGAAGTCCTTTTTTCGATAAAACGCTTCCTTCATGGTTATTTTCGCGTTTTTTCATCAAAATTGCTCAAAAATAAACTCTGTTTAATCGCTTTCAAACCTACTCTCTAAGGGGTTTTTCGGGGTGCTGAACACGAATCTGAAGTCCTTTTTTCGATAAAACGCTTCCTTCATGGTTATTTTCGCGTTTTTTCATCAAAACTGCTCAAAAATAAACTCTGTTTTATCGCTTTCAAACCTACTCTCTAAGGGGTTTTTCGGGGTGCTGAACACGAATCTGAAGTCCTTTTTTCGATAAAACGCTTCCTTCATGGTTATTTTCGCGTTTTTTCATCAAAATTGCTCAAAAATAAACTCTGTTTAATCGCTTTCAAACCTACTCTCTAAGGGGTTTTTCGGGGTGCTGAACACGAATCTGAAGTCCTTTTTTCGATAAAACGCTTCTCAAAATTGCTCGAAAATAAACTCTGTTTAATCGCTTTCAAACCTACTCTCTAAGGGGTTTTTCGGGGTGCTGAACACGAATCTGAAGTCCTTTTTTCGATAAAACGCTTCCTTCATGGTTATTTTCGCGTTTTTTCATCAAAATTGCTCAAAAATAAACTCTGTTTAATCGCTTTCAAACCTACTCTCTAAGGGGTTTTTCGGGGTGCTGAACACGAATCTGAAGTCCTTTTTTCGATAAAACGCTTCCTTCATTGTTATTTTCGCGTTTTTTCATCAAAATTGCTCGAAAATAAACTCTGTTTAATCGCTTTCAAACCTACTCTCTAAGGGGTTTTTCGGGGTGCTGAACACGAATCTGAAGTCCTTTTTTCGATAAAACGCTTCCTTCATGGTTATTTTCGCGTTTTTTCATCAAAATTGCTCAAAAATAAACTCTGTTTAATCGCTTTCAAACCTACTCTCTAAGGGGTTTTCGGGGTGCTGAACACGAATCTGAAGTCCTTTTTTCGATAAAACGCTTCCTTCATGGTTATTTTCGCGTTTTTTCATCAAAATTGCTCAAAAATAAACTCTGTTTAATCGCTTTCAAACCTACTCTCTAAGGGGTTTTTCGGGGTGCTGAACACGAATCTGAAGTCCTTTTTTCGATAAAACGCTTCCTTCATGGTTATTTTCGCGTTTTTTCATCAAAATTGCTCAAAAATAAACTCTGTTTAATCGCTTTCAAACCTACTCTCTAAGGGGTTTTTCGGGGTGCTGAACACGAATCTGAAGTCCTTTTTCGATAAAACGCTTCCTTCATGGTTATTTTCGCGTTTTTTCATCAAAATTGCTCAAAAATAAACTCTGTTTAATCGCTTTCAAACCTACTCTCTAAGGGGTTTTTCGGGGTGCTGAACACGAATCTGAAGTCCTTTTTTCGATAAAACGCTTCCTTCATGGTTATTTTCGCGTTTTTTCATCAAAATTGCTCAAAAATAAACTCTGTTTAATCGCTTTCAAACCTACTCTCTAAGGGGTTTTTCGGGGTGCTGAACACGAATCTGAAGTCCTTTTTTCGATAAAACGCTTCCTTCATGGTTATTTTCGCGTTTTTTCATCAAAATTGCTCAAAAATAAACTCTGTTTAATCGCTTTCAAACCTACTCTCTAAGGGGTTTTTCGGGGTGCTGAACACGAATCTGAAGTCCGTTTTTCGATAAAACGCTTCCTTCATGGTTATTTTCGCGTTTTTTCATCAAAATTGCTCAAAAATAAACTCTGTTTAATCGCTTTCAAACCTACTCTCTAAGGGGTTTTTCGGGGTGCTGAACACGAATCTGAAGTCCTTTTTTCGATAAAACGCTTCCTTCATGGTTATTTTCGCGTTTTTTCATCAAAATTGCTCAAAAATAAACTCTGTTTAATCGCTTTCAAACCTACTCTCTAAGGGGTTTTTCGGGGTGCTGAACACGAATCTGAAGTCCTTTTTCGATAAAACGCTTCCTTCATGGTTATTTTCGCGTTTTTTCATCAAAATTGCTCAAAAATTTCTGTTTAATCGCTTTCAAACCTACTCTCTAAGGGGTTTTTCGGGGTGCTGAACACGAATCTGAAGTCCTTTTTTCGATAAAACGCTTCCTTCATGGTTATTTTCGCGTTTTTTCATCAAAATTGCTCAAAAATTAACTCTGTTTAATCGCTTTCAAACCTACTCTCTAAGGGGTTTTTCGGGGTGCTGAACACGAATCTGAAGTCCTTTTTTCGATAAAACGCTTCCTTCATGGTTATTTTCGCGTTTTTTCATCAAAATTGCTCAAAAATAAACTCTGTTTAATCGCTTTCAAACCTACTCTCTAAGGGGTTTTTCGGGGTGCTGAACACGAATCTGAAGTCCTTTTTTCGATAAAACGCTTCCTTCATGGTTATTTTCGCGTTTTTTCATCAAAATTGCTCAAAAATAAACTCTGTTTAATCGCTTTCAAACCTACTCTCTAAGGGGTTTTTCGGGGTGCTGAACACGAATCTGAAGTCCTTTTTTCGATAAAACGCTTCCTTCATGGTTATTTTCGCGTTTTTTCATCAAAATTGCTCAAAAATAAACTCTGTTTAATCGCTTTCAAACCTACTCTCTAAGGGTTTTTCCGGGGTGCTGAACACGAATCTGAAGTCCTTTTTTCGATAAAACGCTTCCTTCATGGTTATTTTCGCGTTTTTTCATCAAAATTGCTCAAAAATAAACTCTGTTTTATCGCTTTCAAACCTACTCTCTAAGGGGTTTTTCGGGGTGCTGAACACGAATCTGAAGTCCTTTTTTCGATAAAACGCTTCCTTCATGGTTATTTTCGCGTTTTTTCATCAAAATTGCTCGAAAATAAACTCTGTTTAATCGCTTTCAAACCTACTCTCTAAGGGGTTTTTCGGGGTGCTGAACACGAATCTGAAGTCCTTTTTTCGATAAAACGCTTCCTTCATGGTTATTTTCGCGTTTTTTCATCAAAATTGCTCGAATCTCTTAATCGGTCTCATCAGAAGAAGTCCATATGTTTAATTAGAGCCACGTCTTCGAAAATGTCCACGGTAACGCGACGCCAAACACAACAATTAACTTAAGATTTGAAGCATCAACGTTGGTAGGTAGGTAACTCGGAACATTCTCCCACCTAAATCAATCCAAGTTGATTTACAATTCCTATCTTCAATCTTGGTATCTCGCTGGCTTCACTATTCGACGTCCACTTCTTGTTGTTTCTCCATTCTGTTCAACCGTCAACTCTTCTTGAACTTCCAGGGGATAGAGTCTCTGGATCGGCCTCAACAACTCACCAGAAGATGTCGTCAGACGAACGAGTCTTGTTTCGCCATCTTTGCTGGGCAAAATTTCTTTGACTCGAGCCATAGGCCAGGAGATCCTCCGGTTGTCTTCACTGCCGATCAGTACGAGTTCGCCAATGACTGGACCTCTTGTTCGGCGTTTGGCGTTTCGGGCTTCCAGGGCTCCTAGGTATTCGATCCTGAACCTTTGTCTCAGATCGTCTCTTAGCTTGAATCTGTACTGGGCTTTCTTTTGAAGATTCAGGCTATCAATTAAGTCAAGATCGGGGACACCAACTCCTCTAACGTCTTGTAAAAATAAGGATGGCGTGATGGCAGCTAAATCCTTCGAATCCTCAGACATGTACGTCAACGGCCTTGAATTGATTATAGCTTCGATGTCACATAGCACTGTGGACATCTCTTCGTAGTCTAATGAGGTTCGTCTCAATTTTTTCTTTAGTAGTTGCTTCACAAGTCCTATAAGTCTCTCCCACCATCCTCCCCACCATGGTGATGATGGAGGATTGAATTTCCACTCAATTTGCGTCGCTTCCGTGATTAAATCCCAATCAAGTTGAGCTAAGGCATTTGCAGTTCCAACAAAGTTTGTACCGTTGTCCGTGAACACAGTAGATGGCCTCCCACGTCGTCCAATGAATCTTCTAAAGGATAGGATGAAGGTATCGGTGGTCATCGACATTACCAACTCCAGATGAATGGCACGAACTGTGGCACACGTGTACAAACAAATCCAGGCTTTAGAGGAACCTTTGAGATGAACAGGCCCGGTGAAATCAATCCCGCATACTTCGAATACTCCTGCATCTCGAACTCTATCAACAGGTAAGCTTGGGGCTACAGTCTCCATCTTCTTTGAATTATATCTCCTGCACGTCACGCATCGATTAACTACTGCTCTGATCGTCCGTCTTGCCTGCAAAACCCAATAGCGTTCCCTGAGAATACACATGAGACCTTGGACACCAACATGACAGTGGTCTTCATGAGTTTGGATTATGAGACGTGTGACGACTGGATGATCAGCAGGAAGTACAACTGGATGACGAAATTCAAAAGAATCCTCTCTGTTAGAAATTTTAGTTCGAATTCGGATTAATCCATCTTTATCCTTGTATGGATTCAATGTGAAAAGCTCTTTACTCCTTTTGGTATCTGCAAAGGATTCTTCCTGTACCCATTTCAACACTCTTCTTTCAGCTTGCTCTATTTCTTCATTGGTTAGATGAGTACTAGGAATTACAATTTTCTTGCACTTATTCATTGTTCGATATAACCATGCGACTGATCGAACAAGTTTTCGGTATCTGGAAAAGTATCGGTAATACCAATCAATAGATAATTTTGAAGAATTGTTCAAACAAATGGAGGAGATAATAACTTTTCGCCTCTCATGCATGATCTGCTCTTCATCACAGAATAAATTATCCGATGGCCAACTATCTTCTGAATCTCGAAGCCAATCGGGTCCCTCCCACCAGCGAGTTTCTAGGAGCTTTCTAGCGCCACATCCTCGTGAAGGCAGATCTGCTGGGTTGTGAGGTCCTGGTACGTATCTCCATTGTGATGGTTCTGTCAATTCTCGGATCTCGCGAACACGATTCCCGACGAATGGAGCCCAGTGTTCTTCTCTCTTGATCCATGCCAGAGTAGTGGACGAATCAGACCAGAAAAATGATTCAACATTTTTCCAAGACCATGACTCACGTATTAACTGATAGAGTCGAACACCGATAGTTGCTGCTAATAACTCCAATCGCGGAATGGTGATCCTCTTAATTGGTGCAACTCGAGATTTGGCTTGTACCAGTTGAACAAACACTTCGTCGTCAGTTTCCACTCGTATAAATACGGCAGCGGCATATGCATACTGGCTTGCATCGCAAAAAGTGTGTAGTGTTGTCTTGCTGGTCGAAGTTGAACCTGTTAACCATCGTGGAATTTTAACTTTTTGCAACAACGGCAACTCTTTGGCCCAATTTAGGAATTCTTTTTTCAAACTATCGCTCACTTCATGGTCCCATCCAGTTCCTTGCTCCCAAGTTTTCTGAAGCAGGCGCTTTGGGAACAAAGCTACTGGACAAACAAATCCGATTGGGTCAAACAATTTGTGTGCGATAGAGAGCATTTTCCTCTTGGTTACTCCTTCTTCCAGATCAAAATCGAAGCACGTTGAACATAAGTGTAGGCAGTCTTCTTTTTATCCCATTCTAGCCCTAAAATTTTCGTCCTTTCGTTATCGGACTCTTGACCAGTGAACTCCCACCCTCTAAGTTCCATTTTTGCTTCTCCAAGGATAGTAGTTGCCTCTTGGATGAAATGGTTCGTTTCTTCGATACTATCAGTACTAACTACACAGTTATCTACATAAAATCCATCCAATAATGTTTGAATGGTTTTCTCTTTCTCTGTGTGGTTTGAGCGATACTGATTTAGGTGGTGTATGATCACCGCTCCCAGGAGAAACGGACTACAAACCACTCCAAACACCACTCTACAGTGTCTATAAGTTTTCAGAATACCATTTGTATCAATCCATAGGAATCTTAAATAGTCTCTGTCATTCTCAACTAAACTAATTTGTAGAAAAGCTCGTTTGATGTCTCCGGTGATTCCGAATTTCCCCATTCGAAATCGAAGAAGTATTGAGGGAATTTGTTCTATCAAGTTCACACCTTTTTCAAGACAATCATTTATTGAAGGTTTCATCTTTTCGTGAGCAGATGCGTCGAATACAGGCCGAATTCTGGTTGTGCTACTTTCTTTAATCACAGCTCTATGAGGGAGGTAATGCTTACCTGATTCGATTTGATCTATGGGCACCTCTTCAATCACGCCATCAGTCAACCACTCTTCAAATACTCTCTGATAGTCTTCATAGATTCCATCACGCTTCATCTTGCTGACAGCTGCTTGAAGTCGTTTGAATGCGATGTCGTAGTTGGTCGGCAACGGAGTGTGTCCTTCAATCCAAGGGAGATGAACCTCGTACCTTCCTTCTTCATTCAACTGGACGGTTTTTGTAAAGTGCTTCAACGCTGCTTGATGGAGTTCCATCTGCGACTTCTTTTCCGATGGCTCTGTAATACCTATGGTTTCGAGTTTCCACAACTCAGACAAATCAGTATCATTAACATGCAATGAAATCAGGGTAGACACACATGGATCATCATCAATAACTATCTTGGGTTTTCCTAGAACAGTCCAGCCTAGGCAGGTTTCTAAAGCGACTAATCCACAAGTTAGTTCTATTTTGTTCCCTGTCAATAACTTTCCTGCTACATCAGCCCCTAACAAAATTTCTATGGGCGTGACTTTTTGATCAAAATCGGAAAGCTCGATGTTTTCAGCCCTTAGCTCGTTCATCCACGGCCCATTCTTGACAGATGATACTTTGCCACAGATAACTTGCTGATCTAGGGCGTCAAAACGATACAGACTTCCTTTTCTGTCAATAGACCCTATGCTTATCTTGTAGGTCTTATGGTTGATCAAAGATCGATCACCAAAAACAGAATGTGAAATCATTTCACTGCCAACAGGTTGATACCCCATTGCAATCGCAGTTGAAAATTATATCTGGGGTCTTTAATCTGAAGTCCTTTTTTCGATAAAACGCTTCCTTCATGGTTATTTTCGCGTTTTTTCATCAAAATTGCTCTAATAAACTCTGTTTAATTTTCGGGGTGTTTTTCAAAAGGAACACGAATCTGAAGTCCGTTTTTCGATAAAACGCTTCCTTCATGGTTATTTTCGCGATTTTTCATCAAAATTGCTCAAAAATTATCTCTGTTTAATCCCTTTCAAACCTACTCTTTAAGGGGTTTTTCGGGGTGCTGAACACGAATCTGAAGTCCGTTTTTCGATAAAACACTTCCTTCATGGTTATTTTCGCGTTTTTTCATCAAAATTGCTCAAAAATTATCTCTGTTTAATCTCTTTCAAACCTACTCTCTAAGTGGTTTTTCGGGGTGCTGAACACGAATCTGAAGTCCTTTTTTCGATAAAACGCTTCCTTCATGGTTATTTCCCCGTTTTTTCATCAAAATTGCTCAAAATTATTTCAAACCTACTCTCTATAAAACGTTTCCTTCATGGTTATTTTCGCGATTTTTCTTCAAAATTGCTCAAAAATTATCTCTGTTTAATCCCTTCCAAACCTACTCTCTCTAAGGGGTTTTTCGGGGTGCTGAACACGAATTCGAAGTCCGTTTTTCGATAAAACGCTTCCTTCATGGTTATTTTCGCGATTTTTCATCAAAATTGCTCAAAAATTATCTCTATTTAATCCTTTCAAACCTACTCTCTAAGGGGTTTTTCGGGGTGCTGAACACGAATTCGAAGTCCGTTTTTCGATAAAACGCTTCCTTCATGGTTATTTTCGCGATTTTTCATCAAAATTGCTCAAAAATTATCTCTGTTTAATCCCTTTCAAACCTACTCTCTAAGGGGTTTTTCGGGGTGCTGAACACGAATTCGAAGTCCGTTTTTCGATAAAACGCTTCCTTCATGGTTATTTTCGCGATTTTTCATCAAAATTGCTCAAAAATTATCTCTGTTTAATCCCTTTCAAACCTACTCTCTAAGGGGTTTTCGGGGTGCTGAACACGAATTCATAAAACGTCCGTTAATTGCTCAAAAATTATCTCTGTTTAATCCCTTTCAAACCTACCTCTAAGGGGTTTTTTGGGTCTCAAAATTCGGTTTTTTAAAATTTTTTATTTTTTTTCCTTTTTATAAAAAGCTAAAAAATTATCTCTGTTTTTCCCCAAACCATTTTAAGGGGTTTTTCGGGGGCTAACAGTTTCCGTTTTTCATAAAATTTTAAAAATTTTATTTTTTTTTCTAAAAATTCAAAAAAATTTCTTTTTTAAACCCTTTTCCCTTCTTAATTTTTTTTCCCTCAGGAATTTTCCGTTTTTCATAAAAGCTTTTTTTTTTCCTTTTTTCTAAAAATTCTCAAAAATTTTCGTTTAACCTTTCAAATCTTTTTGGGTTTGGGTTTTGGGGGTTATTTTTTTCTAAAACCTCTTATTTTTTTCCTTTTTCCAAAAATTGCTTTAGTTTATTTTAAACCCATTCAAGGGTTTTTCGGGGGCTCAGTTAATCCGTTTTTCATAAAATTTTTATTTTTTTTCCGGTTTTTTAAAAATTCAAAAAATTTTTTTTTTTAAATCCCTTTCAA